>JAJOOR010005335.1:0-26839 GCA_036250505.1 Solanum acaule | reverse complement strand
GATACAACGTTTTACCTCACGTTGCCCAAGGACCATCCTATACCTTACCGTGATATAGGACCTTACTTTACTTAGTGGATCCACTAGCTTAATCTTACGTGATCATCTAAAAAGAATGACCCGTTAAGTCCCATGTTGGCTACATGGTTCTTATGGAGAGTTGAGTTAATATGAACTCGCTTCCTCAATTCGGTGCTCAATACTACTCCCAAAAAAAATACTTTGGCTCATAAGTGTTTTTAAACACATCTTTCTTTAGTTTGAGATAATTTCTCAAAGCTTAGCTTAAAAATCTCTTTTGGAATCGATGTTCCCTTTCTTGCTCAAATGTGAAAACATTTAAAAATTTCTTTGGGAATACTTAGTTCCCTAATGACTTTTGATAAATGAACTTGACTCTATACTCTTGGCTTAACTTGAAACTCGATACTCTCTACTTAACTTGAAACTCTATACCCTTTACTTGACTTGAAACTTGAGCCTTAAAATGAAGTTAAAACGTTCAATAAAGACTCTTGAAAAACTTTAAAGACTTGCTTTGACTTGCTTCTTAACTTCTAAGCTTGACTCTAACTTCACTTGACTTTGATCCGAACCTTCCTCGAATTGGATTATGAATTCAAGGGTAATGATCTCATGTTTATGGATGAGTTCTTGACGTTTAGACGTACCTTGGAGTGTTGAAAACAACTATGAAACATAGGTACATTACCAAGGAACATGCATGAAAAAGAGGGGAGAGAATGGGAAGACTTGGCGTCCTTGGCGCTCTGAGAAGCGCGGGGCGCTAGCCTTCAGACTTCAAAGGGGCCTGCTGGGTGCTCTGCTAGGCGCGCCGCCCCAAGGGTGGAAGTTCAGAAACACTTTTGGGGCGCGCTGGCTGGCGGCCTTTCCCTCGAAAACTCTACTTTTCTCCTTCATTTTTCCAACTCTAAACCACCTTAACTTCAAAGGTTTCAGCCCCAAACACTTAAAATCATAAATCCCCTTACTATACAATAGATTCAACTTGGAATTTCAACCGGAAACATGAACCAAGACAACAAGAATCTTCAACAACACAACCAACAACTTCAACAAACACAACCTACAACTTCAACAAACACAACCAATCTTTTCTCGAAATTAAAACGAGTTTGGCGTGTGGGGTATTGAACCAACCCAACACTATGAACTCACATACCTTAATAAGGATCACCCCCGACAAAAACCACGATGAAATCCTTGCTTGTTCTTTTCTTTCTCCTCTTCTTCTCCTCTTCACTCACAAACCCTCACTCTCACTCTTTTAAAAAGGGAAAAACTGATCTAAAAAAATCAGTCTAAACCCTTAATATAACCAAAAGAATTGGTTAGGGAAAAGACCAAAATACCCTTACAAATTTGGGTGAACTTTCCTTACCAATAGCCCAACTTCGAAAGGGCATAACTCACTCATACGAACTCAGAATCGAGCAAACTCAGCGGTGTTGGAAATATCATTTCACGAGCTTCGAAAACATAACTGGAACCACACCTAAATCATCCTGAGCTAGGAGTTATGACTGTTCAAAGTTGGCCGAAAACTCACTTTTTCCCATACTTAACCAAATTTCCAGATTTTGAATTCCTTCCAAAAATGACTATTTCCACTTCTAAGCCCCTTCATAGTTATTTCAAATTGTCGGATGTTACATGACCCATTGCAATATCTATTGTTGTTCCCTTTTGGTCAAAATGGTTGGCATTGTGGTATTTAAAAAATCAAAAGGACGTACAGTTATTCCAAAACACAAATTTACTGTGAATATGAGCAGCTACCAAGTATAATGAACATGACTTCTATTGATGGAGTCCTTGACATGGAATCTACAGTTTTATCAAAAGGATTGAGAAAAAGAGAGACTATTTCTTGTCGTGAATATTATTGTTATAAAATTCAACTAAGAGGTCAAGAACCAAATGAAACTTTACATTCTGGAAGGGTATTTCAACAATACATAGTTGACCAATATATAAAACTTGAGACACAAAGATTAGATTTTGTTTCATTTAATCAAGATCTATTTAGAGTTGAAGTCTTTCAAGGAATCATTGATTTATTTGAGGCAAGGAGAAAGAGATGCTTCCAATATTGGGAGACAAAAATTCCTTCCTAGTAGATTCATAGGAGGCCCAAGAGATATGCGTCGAAGATATATGGATGCCATTGCTTTGGTACAACATTTTGGAAAATCCGACATATTTTTAACGATGACTTGTAATCCTTCTTGGCCTGAAATACAAGAACATTTACAACCAATGGAAGAAGTTCAAAATAGACCTGATTTAGTTAGTAGAGTATTCAGAGCAAAAGTAGAAGAACTTAAAACAGATATTCAAAAAAAAAACATATTTGGAAAGGTTGCAGCTTTTATGTATACAATTGAGTTTCAAAAAGGGGGTCTTCCACATGCCCATTTTCTCATTATACTTATGGATGGATATAAACTGCTAACACCACATGCATATGATAAAATTGTATGTACTGAATTACCTGATCCCTATATTGATCACGATCTATACAAACTTGTGACCAAGCACATGATCCATGATCCTTGTGGCTATTTAAATCCTTCAAATTCTTGCATGCAAAAAGAAGGAAAATGTAAGTTCAAATATCCAAAAGAACTTACTAAACAAACAACCAAAGGAAAGAATTCATATCCCCTTTACAAAAGACCAAAAATGATCACACCAGTCAAAGTTAGAGGACACAACATTGATAATTCTTGGATTGTTCCGTACAATCCGTTTTTACTCAAGAAATTCGGTTGTCATATTAGTGTTGAAATATGTTCTGACATTAAGGTTGTCAAATACATTTACAAATATATTTGCAAAGGACATGACAAAATTGCATTTTGTGTACATAATAATGATACTAATGTAGAAATAGATGAAATCAAAGAATATCAATTTGCTAGATGGGTTTCTCCACCAGAGGTTGCATGGCGTCTCTTTGCTTTTTCAATAAGTGAAATGACTCCAAGTGTTTTCCAGTTGCAATTGCATCTTGATGGACAACAATTTGTTTATTTAAAAAATAACCAAACTGTGGATCAAATAATAAACAATCCAATGATAAAGAAAGCGATGTTAACAAAAAATTTTCTTATGAACAAAATCAATAACGATACTATAAATCTCAATTTACTATATAAAGAGTTTCCCCAACACTTTGTATGGTCATCATCATACAAAATGTGGTCGTGTCAAAAACAACGCCTTACTATCGGACGTATTGTCACATGTCATCCAACCGAAGGAGAAAGATATTATCTTAGGTTCTTCTAATGAACGTAAGAGGACCAAAATCATACGAAGATCTTCATACAATGGATGGAAGATGCTACGCTACATTTAGGGAAGCTGCAAAAAAAAAAGGCTTATTACATTCTGATAACAACTTAACTTAGTGTATGTCTGAAGCTGTAAGCTATCAAATGCCTTATAGTTTAAGAAGACTATTTGCAACATTATTAGTTTATTGTAATCCTAGTAACCCAAAATATCTTTGGGAAAAATATGAAGACTCTATGTCGGAAGATTTAAAAACAATTCCAAATGTTAGAAAAAACGATATCCAGCAGTTACTTTTAAACCATATCAATGAAGTTCTACTTTCAATGGGACGTAACATAAATGAATTCAAAGATATATTTGGAAATGTTATCTCTTTTAGAACAACTAATGAGGCGAAAGAAATATATTTCGAAAGAAATATAATAGTGTCTGAAAAAGATATACTTCTACAAAGCAAATTAAATGTTGAACAAAAAAGGGCATATAACATAATTCTTGAAAGAGTATATTCTAATAAATCAGGAGCTTTTTTCATTGACGGTCCTGGTGGAACTGGAAAAACATTTCTTTATCGAGCTTTGTTGGCTGCAGTAAGAACAAAAGGATGCATAGGTTTGGCAACTGCAAGTTCTGGTGTGGCAGCTTCAATACTTCCGGGAGGACGAACAACTCATTCACGTTTCAAAATTCATGTTGACATCGATGAGAATTTCACTTGCAATATTAGTAAACAAAGTTCGTTAGCAACTCTAATTCGAGATTCAAAGTTAATTGTTTGGGATGAGGTCTCAATGGCAAAAAAAAACACGATTGAAGCTCTTGATACACTTTTAAAAGATCTTATGAATACAAAAACACTCTTTGGTGGAAAAGTGGTAGTTTTGGGGGGAGAATTTAGACAAACACTTCCTGTTGTTCGTAGTGGAAAAAAAGAAGACTTTATTAGTCATTTATTATACTCTCATATTTGGAATCATCTCAAAAAATTGTGCTTATCTGAAAATATGCGTGCAAAAAAAGATCCAGCATTTTGTGCATATTTAATGAGAATTGGAAATGGAAAAGAAAAAACTAACTACAACAAAATTCAAATTCTCAATAATTTTATCATTCCCTTTACACATGAAATAGAATCTTTGAATCTTTTGTTTAATGTTACTTATCCTGATTTGCGTACATTCTATTATAATCCATCTTTTATAACTTCCCGTATTATTTTGACAACAAAAAATGATTTTTTTGATGAAATAAATGACATGCTTATACATCAATTTCCCGATGATGCTACAGTGTATACAACTATTGATGAAACAGTAGAACCAAATGATCAATGCCAATTTGAAGATTTTTTGCATACCTTACATCCTGCTAACTTACCACCTTATAGATTAACTTCGAAAAAAAATTGTCCAGTTATATTATTAAGAAACTTAAATCCTACTGAAGGTTTATGCAATGGTACACGATTGATATGTTATGATTTTAAGTCACATGTTATCAGTGCTACTATTTCCAATAGTGATTTTAAAAATAAACATGTTTTTATTCCAAAGATACCATTACTAGCATCACAAGATGAGAAGCTACCAGCTCCCTTCAAAAGAACACAATTTCTGATAAGGTTATGTTTCGCTATGACTATAAACAAAGCTCAAGATCAAACATTAGATTTTGTTGGAATATATTTGCGTGAACCAGTTTTTTCACATGGACAACTTTATGTTGCTTTATCTTGAGCAAAATGTTCAGAGAACGTAAAAATATTAATACGTCCGCTTACGGCAGAGGACACAGATGATTATTCTACATATAACGTAGTTTATGATGAAATCATTCGAAAAGCATTCTCATGATACTTTTAAAAGAAGCAAATGTAACAAGTAAGCACCCTCGTGTTACACATTGTGAAATTTCAGATTCTTTTACTTCATCTGCTTTTAAAGGTAACTAAGAGTTAGCTCGCAATCATATCAGTTCAACATTTTAAGTTTTAAATTTCACCTTTCAATTTAGATTGTGCCTAGCTAATTAGTTAAATTTCAAATGTTTAATTTTGACTAACGTAAATGCTAATACTGCAGGAACAACTTATTCTATCAAGGGTAACTGTTTATATAGTTCTACCTGAAGGAAATGACAGAGATGACCTACCTCTTAAGGCTTCAAACCTTTTTATTTGAGATGATACAAGTGCAAATAAATGATGATGAGGTAAACAAAATTTCCAGTCATAATGTTATACCAATTAATGCTCTTAACTTTGTTGACAGTACTTTCAGTGAATTTTTCTTGCTTATCTTCTCTCTTTGTTTGTTATTTAACTTCTCACATTACTGTACTCACGTGTGTTTGCTAGAATAACTTTTGTTTCGCTTTTTTATTGATAGAATAACTTCTGTTTGGCTGCTACTGTTTGACACCTCATTTGGAGGTTGAATCGTTGTTGTATTTAGGCCTTTTGCTGCTTCTTTTTGTGTTGTATTCTGAGCCGCGGGTTGTTGTATTTTTTCTTTTACTATTGCTGAATTTTTGACGAAGTTGTTTGCTATACTTTTGGCGAAATTTCAGCCAATGGTTGCTATGTGTTGAGCCAAACTTCGCTACACTTTTAACTCAACCATATTGTCAAAAATATTTCTATTATAAACTGCATTTTTTTAATAACTCACTGTAATTTCTTTCTCTCCTTCATTGCGTCAAACTATCTTTCTTCTTCAATCTTTCAGCATCTAACGTATATGTTTTGCTGAGTTTATTTGGGCTCTGCTCCATGAATATCTTCTCTATTCCACTCAACATTTTCAACCAAAGTTGTACATGTTACCATAATCAACTTACGCCATAAAGTTTCATGTAACATTTTCACGGGAAAAAATATTCATATACTCGATTGATAATTTTTGTTCTCTGGATGTTCTGATATTGTTTATTTTGACTTATAATTTCCTGTTGGACATTCTATATACATGTCATGTTAATATATGATTTTCATACTAATGCACAACTGGTGTTTGATAATATGTCTGAAACAATTCAATAATATTGTTTTTGTTGCTTCTTTCCTTTTCTTTTTCTTTTTTTTTTAGTTGAATAAACAAGCGAGGACTATAATGAAGTTGTTGGATGGTGAGAATTGCAAGGTGAGAACTGAACTTTTCATTTCTCCAAAATAATTGTCGCATTAGTTAAACACAGTTGAAGTATTCTATAGGGTAATATAATTCTCAAGTACTTTTAGAGTGTTCTTACAAATGGCTATAACGTTGAAACATTATTTTTACTTCTCGAGCACCAAACTTTACTGTAATCCTCAAGTTGTTCTTCATATGAGAAAGTGGCAAACTAATAAATGGATACACCTTTACAGAATGAAGAAGGCATGGATGGATATCACTCTCAATTTATATGGACTATGTAATTCTTTGTCTGTTATTTTATGGTTTCTCATTTGTACCTTGCCCACGACATAATATACGTGATTTATTATAAATGCTACACACTTTCATTGTAATCACAATTAAAAAATATTGTTCTTTCATCTAAATAATCAGGGGTTAAAATCTCAAGTGGTCCTTATTAGATGAAGCTCTCAAATTGACTCTTCCTAAACAGTCTCATGATCTGGATAGGGATAGCCAATATTTTCCCCAGGAATTTGACAAAGCTGCTACTTATGGACAAAATGAAAATGGCAGTTGTATTCAAATATTCAAGCGCAGGGTTGGAGAAAAGGCCAGTCTTCTTAACTACGTACAGTTGAGATTTATTTTTTCCCGTGACTTTTGAATTGATACGATTGAAATATATGTGACTTAGATTTGCTTCTTCTCACATTATCTTGACTGTTCTTATGTTGTCCAATAATAAATATCTTCTTTTTTGAGATATTTGATTACTGAAAAAGAACATCTTTTTGAGTTCTCGAATGAATGGAACAATCTCGCCCTGATAGTGAAGGAACTAGGGAAATAAACTAGCAAAGATAGTATGTTGGTTATTCCATCTCTTTCGTTGCCTTAATGTTCCAGATTTACAAAGTAAATTAATATGTACTTTGTGTTAGTTTACTTGAAACAACTATAGCTTTAACCACATGATATTAGTTGATCTTAATATATACTTTTACAACTGTTCGGATTTGACATTTCATTAGCTTTAGCCTAACAGTTCAGCTAAGAAGCTATAAATGAGGAATTAGTTGCCTGAAGTTATATATTATTTTGCTTTATTTTGCTTTCCACTAATCTCTATATTGTGTCTGTTGTAAATGCAGACTATGACAACATTTATGCCCTCCCCACCCGCAACAACCTTTCAAGTATGATCCCTTTGTGTAGGTAAAGACAAAGCTCAAAGCACATCATAAAAGAATAACTGCACTTGCTTTGTCGAATGCTCTCAACGTGCTTATATCTGCAGGAGCAGATTCTCAGGTAAATTAATTTGATATAGGTGTATTTCGACATATACCTTACTTAATAGAAAAATATAGTTGTTGTGGTTTGGGCAAATTTGTGGCTTGATGTAGCCCAACACAACGTACAAAAGTTACTTTAGCATCATAGGTAAAAATATCTTAGACACAAAACACTCTTACTTTGATGATAACTACAAACTTGAGTACAAAATTACATAGTCCTATAATTTACCCCAAAGAGTTCAATTATCACAAAAACTCCAATAAGGACTGAGAGAGGGTGATATCCAATTGAAGTAGTTCATAAATGGTAATGTTGTCAGAAAAAGAGTAAAATACTATTGAAGAGAATATATAGCTCCCATAGACTCTGCAGACAAAAAAATACAAGTGAGTGTCTTTGATGAGAATTAATTATTGTCTTTGATGAGGTTGAGTGCTACATTTTGACACCTCATTTTGAACTTGAATGACTATTGCATTTTGGCCTTTTGTTGCTTTTGTAATGTTTTTTGAGCCCGGGTTGTTGTATTTTTTCTTTTACTACTGCTGAATTTTAAACTAAGATATTTCCTATACTTTTTGCCAAATTGTTGCTATGTGGTGAGCTAAACTTCACTGCACTTATAATTCAACCATATTGTCAAAAATATTGCTATGATAACTGTGGTACTTTAGGCAGAAATTGAGGCTTAACAACTGTTGCATTTTTGCCAAACTATTGCTGCATTTTTTAGTTGGTTAGGGTTCATTATTGCTCTGCGTTTTCGTGAAAAAAAGGGTACTTTAAGGCTGTTTGAAACAACTGCTTCACTTAAATATTTTCATCTATTGCGCTTTAAATGTCTAATTGATTCGAACAAATACTATTGAGCGATTAAATTCAATTTAAGGCCATGCTCCTTTGAAATATCCCTCGGTTTGGGTCACTTGGCAAAAAGGTGATGACCAAGTATCTAAATAGTGGTAAGACAAAGAAACTCATTCAGAACAACTGATGAGCCACGAGCTAGCTTCCAGCCATGCCATGCCAGATTTTCTTTGTTCTCGAAAAAACTCAAGTATACTACTTTATGTTGATGTGAATTGACGGAAAGGTCTTTCAAATATTTTGATGTCTTTTCTGATACTCATCTCTAAATAAATGTTATTGTTCCTTGTTTTCCTGTCGCGTAATTTGAGTATTTTGTCCAAGTAATATGTTCATATCTTTATCATATTGTAGTTAAAAAGTATTGTACTATCAAAGATGTATATAGAAGTGTATTATTGATGATTATGACCACTTCACACATACAAAATAAAATGATATGTTCTACCCATGTTGGTACATAAGATAATTATTGTTAATGAATTTTCTTAGTGATGCCTAAATGTCAAGTTCAATTATATCATTCTCATAGTCTTGCCTCAGTGTTTCATAAATTTCTTTCCTCCAAGAAGAAAAATTAATTGCTTGATATTCAAGAGCAGCAATCTACTCTAGGATCCAACCTGCATGTTGTCTCAATCTTGGATAGAGTCCATTACCTATCTTTCTTTGTTTGAATGAGACTATCTGATGTCCTTTCATCTCAAACTGAATGTAATAAGAGTGCTAAATTCAGAGCTTCAGAGATCTTGGATGGATTGGTGTATATATATATATATATATATATATATATGTATATGTATATATTGTTATTTTGTATTGATATTCAAAATGCCTAAATGATTTTCTTTAGTGTAAACTTATGTTGTTTGGATTCTTAACTAAATATTGTTTGTAAGACTTACTTAATCTTCTCTTGCTGACCATATAAATCGTTCATTCTACTTCTATTAAAGATCAATGGTGTAGAATCTACACCTACTTCTGAAATTATATTGCATTTATGCTCAATATGCAAGATGCCTGTTGCTTCAAGACTTAGACCTTCTGCTGTTCAGGAATGCAGTGAGAAACTCCGGAGCGTTGGACGAATTGGAACGTGTCAATCACCAACTTATATCTGACCTGGTTGACTAGCAAATTGTCTGCTCCTCCCTAATTTAAAGAATAAGTCCTACTAATTTTGTTATGTTCAGGTAAGCAGATATCTCCTATCTTAAGTAGTAATTTATTGCTTTTTGCAGAGATGGAAGCTTTATGTACATAGATACCAACTGTAAAATTCAACTTTCACAGGAGTTCAAACTTGCTTCACGACGGAGCATTTTGTTAGAAAATTCAGCACTTTTTCAGTGGGAGCCAGCGCACATAACTGAACAAGCTGGATCACTCAAAATGAAACAGAAACTGGATCCAGCAACTCCTCAAAAAAATAAATGAAGGTGATTTATTTAATTTACATAGACACTTATCATTTTATGCACTCCACATTTACATCCTCAAATATTACTCCTACTGTTAAATCAATACTATATGACACTTCCCCAGTTTATTTGATGGATCACCAGATGTTTCCCCGGCTACTTCGAGATATAATTAGTAGCATGATGATGACTCTTATGAATCTTTATTTCCGCTTTATGTCTACCATGTAGTGCCCTTATTGGTTACTTTTAGTCATTGTCAATGTTTTGTATAACTCTTCTGCATAACAACTGTAGCATTGACTTAAATTTATGACTCTCTAATTACTAAATGTTTAGTCGATATCATGTAATATACTCATTTACCTGTTGTGTTTCTTTTGTTGTTCAGTCAAATAATTGTAAACATGCATATTTTGTGACATACTTTGATGGATTCTTATAGGACAAATCCGCAGACTAAAATCATAACACCATAAAAAAGGAATGAATATCTGCTCAGGAAAAGACAAAAACAACACATGAACAATCTAGATCTAAGCTATTAATGCTTTACATTTGTGTAGGAGAGATGCCATTTTATTAAATATTTCTATTTCCAAGTTTTCACTTACTGCTTAATTTGGCTGTTTGTCAATAATATCATACATGTTTGCATAATTTTTAGCTTTACTGCTTCCTCTACGCTGCTGCTGCTTCATACATGTATATACTTGTGCTATCCTTTTTTTTATTCCTTTAACTTCCTGCACTATATCATTTACAATTACATTCTTTTACACTTCCATTATTGCTATAACTATCTTTCACATTTTCCGCAATTATTTACTCACAGGGAAAAGAACTGCGACTTTTTGCCTTCTACATAGATGCTTGAAAAACTTTATACATGAAATGCTCCGAAAACATCTTAGCTTATACTACAGAGGTACTTAAAGCTAACTTACCTCCCTTTCTAAGTCTTCATTACATAACACACTATTTCCTAACACACTCTGTATCGTAATCCCTTTATCGTACAGACACACAATGAAGGAGCAAGCTAGCTTCAGAAAGCTTCTATGCAACTGTACTGTTAATATTTGTTTTATGCTACCTCCAGCAAATTCCCTGTATAACATTTCCACTCTACCTTTTCAACAATGAAAAAGATATTAGAATAACTCTTAATTCTCAAAGAGATCCTAAGAGGCAACTTCATAGCAATTCAGCCTCTTAAGTCATATCCGCAATCATCGTTCACTGGATCACACTCAACATAAATACATAATACACATACTTGAACAAAGATGAGTGATTTCCACCACTTTTATTTTCTACTCCATGTTTATAAAGTCTCAATTCCTTCTCTACTCTTCCTCAATCAATCAATTTAATAATACAAAAAACAAAACAAATATAGGAAATTACACAATCTCACTCTCATCCACAAACATAAATGAAAGAGCTTCCAAATTTATATAAAGGCTATATATATATAAATAATGGCCTTAAAAAAGAACTTGGACCAAAAGCTGCTCAAATTGAGCTGTAAATAACATCTGAAAATCATAAGTTATCTAATTATGGAGTTCAAAAAGAAACTTTGACCAAAGGTTGGTCAAATTGTACTGTCAAATGTAATAACTTTTTCTCTTTTTTGGCACAATTTCATTCGCTATCAAAACCCATCAAATTTCCACAAGACACATCACTAAATAATTACACCAAAGCCTGTTCAAATTTGACTATGAAATGTAATAGTTTTTTCTCTTTTTTGGCACAATTTCATTGGCTACCAAAACCCCATCAATTTTTAAGAAGACACTTGTACTTTTATATATATTGTATATATATTTATTAATCATAGAGCACAAATTTATTAGGCTTCCATTGAAGAAAAACTTTTGCTCCCTTTCTCAGGTATTTTTTTCCCCTTTTCATGTTTTTCCTCTTCCCATTTTCAATTTTTCTTGCAGATTTTGCTTCTCACCAAAGGAGAAAATCAAAATGGGACAAAATTAGAGTTATTATTTTCACTTAAAATTCCAATTTTATTACTCAACAGACAGATTTGGGGGTATTAATTATATTTTCTAATGTTTCAGTAAGTTAGGGATAATTATGTTCTTGCATGTTCCGAATTTGATTCGAAATATTCATATTGTGTTTTCATTACATTATCTGACTTTTAGTATGTGGAGGGCAATTATGTTGTTGCATGTTCCTAATTTAATCGCCCATGTTCATGCAACCACAAAAAACAAAGGACTTTGACTCAATAGTCATGCTATCATTTGGTTAAATATATTTCGTACAAACATGGTACTAAGATTGAACATCGACCGAATAGAATTAGCAACACGAGATTGGATTTGCAAAGTTCAAATTGTCGAAATCGGACGCCCGCGAGAAAGTCCTAAGAAGAAATGTAGATTCCAAAATTTGATTTTGGAAGATGAAGAGGTAAGCTCATTATATTTTATCTTATGAATATTCTTCTTTTTCTTTTTACCTCAAATGAACTTTTTTCCTTGGTTTTACTATTGCTAAGTAGTTAGAGTTAATCTCAGCTTAGTTAATCTCAGCTTTCTATAACTCTTACTTTCAGGAATGCCAGATTAGCAGTTATGTATGCCAATGAAATTGAGCAGTATGCAGATAAGCTTAAACTCATGAATACCTATCTCATCTCTACCGCAAAAGTCAAAGTCTCGCCAACTTCATACGGCAAGCCAATACATAAATTTTACTGGGTTCTTAACAAAGAAACAGTAATTGAACATATCAAACCATCTAACGAACTTGAGAAACCACTTCCACCACCAACCAAGCTGAATATCACAACCTTTGACCGCATTCCTCATATGATGGTTGATTCTGCTGCTGAAGTTGGTATATTGATCCTAATAGCTATTATCAGGCTAAAATATACATGTTTACTGATACACAAACTTAGAACATTTCATTATGTATTATATAAGCAGATATACTGGCAATTGTTCTTCGTTGTGGTCCTAAAAAATACACAGGTTGCAGTCATCATAAGTGTCGAGAAATTACCATTTGTGACAATCAGTAAGTATAACATTTCACCTTCTATTTTTCCATTTTCTGAAAAGATTTTCAATTAGTAAACACTTTTTTGGTTTGTTTGATCGGATCATCGATATCATGGTATTTAGTCTTCTCTCCTCACGTTTTCAGGAAAAATCAGTTTTTCCTCACTCTATGGGAGGATTTCGGAGAAATAGAAGGAAATGAAATTGAAGCTAAAATGGCAACAGAGGCGAATCTGATTGTAATCCTCAGAAGGAGTATAGGAATCTCTACTTATCAAGGTACAGATGCGCTGAACTTTTTACCAACATAATTTTAGATAATAAAAAAACATTATACAAGCTATGTGTTGTACAGGGTTGTCACTGCAGAGTAGGTTCAATTCGATAATACGTGTGGATCCTAATTACCTACCGGCAGTAGAACTCATCAACTGGTACTCACATTTCATCATTATTCTCTAGCTTTAATTTGCATGTAAAGAACCTACTAAACATATTAGTTGCTGTAACAATAAGGCAAAAGAAAACAAAACAGTGTTGTTAAGTCGTACGTCAGAGAAAACCTCAACAAGCTCATCTGCCCCTCCCATAGTAGTGACTCTTGCCGGCCAACAAGTTATCTCTATTGCAGAAATGTCATCAGCAGCTTCTGTAAGTCATACTTCAAGCTGATCATTTCAGAGTATGCTAATTAATTTTCTAATTGTCTAGCTTTGGCTAAATAATAAAAACAAATTATATTTACTCATGAGTAATTTAACACGTATTATGTATATGATATTTTCCGACAGATGGGACTCTTCTATGTTGAGGCAGAAATGGCCATATCAGATGAATTCCAAGAGTTTTGTGTGCTTGAATGCTCAAGATGCAAATAGAAGAAGCGCACAAAGGATAGAAAGGATTTTGAATGTCCAAAATGCAATCGGAAAACATCATTAGTTCCTCGGTACTATACTTTTGACTTGTAAATTATAGTTTGTACAAAATATAGCATATATTATACACAAATTTTAAACTTGCCATGATTTCATGTGTATCTTTCAAATTGATCTTATTGATGGAACTGCTACAACCACAGCATCTATCTCTGGTGAATTGGAAGAAAAATTACTCTCCATAACAGCGGAAGACATATTTGACATAACTTGCGCTAAGGTGATCTCTCATTCCCTCTGGCTACTTGTACACATCTATTGTCACAACAACATATATCTTGAGCAGAAACAGTTTAGCATATATGCTTAGTTCTAAAGAGTTTGTTGTGACTCTTTACATTTACAGAGGCAATCATTGTCTGTTAATCATGTCCATGAGATGATGTCAAACAAACTATTTCAAATTCAGCTAAGGAAGTCATCTTGGGGGAGCTCAAATAACACACATGCAACTTTGTCCATTCTTTCCTACATGGAAAAGAAACATACTCCGCAGAGCACTACTATTAGAAATTCTAAAAAGATAAGGCCTTTGGAAATAAATGAGGTGGAGGTGATGGCAACAACTACTGCAACCGGTTCTTCAAATGTGACGCCCAAATTTGAACCACCCACACCAACCAAAAAGGTGTAAAAGGTCAGTCTACATCTGACTTTCACACCAAACTATAAGTCACAATGATTAACAATTCTAAATATTTAGAAGTATATGAAAAAGTTCTGGTAAAAAAGACTAACAGAGTTTTAAAAAGTAAAGGTAGAATCATTGAGGTATTGGAAGAATATCATTCATAATGTGATTAGTAAGTTGTGCAAGTCTTTTGAAATCCAGGAAGTATACTACTGGAAGAATTTACAACCCACTACATTTTTCTTCCTTCAAAGTTATAATTCATTTGGGATTTCAATTTTTTTTAACTGTGTTGGATTTTGATGATTCTGAGTTGGATTACAGAATGAAGAATCTGAATTAGATTATTTTAGTTATAAAAATTGAGCTGCTTGATTACTTCAAAGTTAGGACCACCTCTTTGGGCAGTGAGTTGTGTGTGTTTGTCAAGTTATTAAGCATTCAAATGTCTTTTATTTTTATGGAAATGAATTGTGAACTATTACCATACCAACAATTGAATACACTTATAGAGCATCTATACTCTCAAACATTGATTCCAACAATGATAAACCTCAATTATACTAATTACAGAGCTGATCACAAAGAGATTCAACAGGGAATCTATCACTTTTATCGTGATTCCATGACTTTCTTTCTATTTGATATCTAATGGGCATATAAATTTACCTTGAAAGTTTTGCTCATTTTGGGTGATTAGCTCTCCCCTCCCCCCGTTAACTGACCATGCATTATTCTTTTTGAAATTTCCATTTGCTCTTTTCCAGTTTCTATACTAAAAATGTGCCACTTTGGAGGCTAATATTTAAATTGTCTTGCTATGTGTTGCCATATTTTCAGTTTCTGACAGACTTTAAACTATCTAATTACAGGAACTCCCTCACTCCATTTTGTGACTTTTGCTTAATATGGAGAATAAAATGAATCAGTCTCCCTATGCTATGGTTTTTTGAATGAAGAAGATTAGCTACTAAGAAGCGAACTCCGGCGTCCTCTGCATATGATAAACAATGACATGCTAATCTTATATACCAAAACTGAAACATTTGTTATATTATTTTGGTTGTATTACATTAGTTAGTATTTGCAGATCGTTCAAATCGGCATCATACTGATGTTTGTTGTACATATTCTGAATATTTCTAATAGTATATAATATATGATATTATCCAGATTCTGCAGAAGCCATCACACTTGATTCATTAATATTAATATTTTTACAAGCATAATATTTTGACTATTGGGCCCGTGCTTGCCACGGGCCTCCCTCATCTAGTATATATATATATATATATATATATATATATATATATTACCCTTATTTATAAGCCAACAACAATAGGACTAACACATCAATTAAGTATTGTACATAAAGTTATGTGAGTAGTACCATAAACATGTACTTATTTCATTGGCTATTGATAACTTTTATCTTTTGTGGGCATTTTGTTTAACACGTGTATATGCTTCTTTAACCTAGCAAAACGACGCGTATGCTAAGCACCTCAAAGTTCTTTCTCCCCCTGCAATCTCTCTTCTTCCAAGTGAGCTTCCATATTTCTGTTCTCCAACTTTCTAGAACAATGTTGTTCTTTGCTTTCTCATCATCTTCTTCCAGGAGTTTTAATTAAACTTTGTCATGTTCTGTTAATTGTTTTGATATTGCTTTCAATTTTGCTGCTTTAATTTGTTGGTATGTGGTTGTAGGTATGTTGCATGGACAAAATTTCTATGTTCAATCAACCTCTTCTTCGTCTCTTTTGCACAAGATTGTAGATCCATCTCAATTTTGCATTTATGGATCCTATTATAAGAGAGTACAACAAAAAAATTCTTAGGCCACATACCGGCAGAGACCTCAAAATTCAACTGGGTATGATGTAGATTTCTTCGTCTTTCCTTTTTTTCCTTTCACCTATACAAAAATTGTCATCTGTAAACCCTAAATTTTAGACTAAACAAAATAGGTTTTGTTTTCAACAATGGTTACTCATCTTTGGCATGGCAAGTATATGACTGTAAAAAAATTGAATTTATGTGCTTCATTCCTTTCTATATTGAGAAATTATAGGTAAATACTTATACTAAAAGTAATGTAAGTTGTATTTTATTTGGGCCCATTTCATTAAACAAGTACTGCTTACAAATTGCATTAGCAAATATTCTTAAGGCTTCATTCAATAGATAATACATGTTCTATTTGCTACTTGCAGGAGACAACACATATGGCCACCTCTGCTCATCATTCTTTGCCATTTAGGTATGATAATATTTGCTCTTCTCTGCTTTCAATTTTCAGAATTTTTTTATGATTTTTTATTTAATATGCATGTGGCTTGCCTGTAAATATGCTAATCTTGATCATTACTTTTGAATTTAAAAGCTCTATATGCATGTTATATGATTTTTTTCTGCGTTTTTCATTGCCCAATTGCATCATGTGAAAGAAGAAATTCATGTTTTTATGTATATTTTTAAAAGTAATAAAGACTTTTGAATTTTATGGTGTTAAACTAAAAATATATAGGGTGTGCCAAAATGTCTTTTTGATCTTGTGGTCTTTAACATGTCATATGAAAAGTTAGAAATAACGAGTTGCTAAAAAGGTAGAGAATTTTTTTTAAACGAATTAAGATCAAAAGTAATACAAACAAATTGAACCGGAGGAAGTAAAATGTGTTCTATTATCCTCCAAGGATGTTATATTTAAGATGAATTCAGTTTCTGTTTTTTTGGCTCAATTATCAATACAAAATTTATTACTTTATAAGAAAAATTGTTGTGAATATTGTCTATGTAATACTTACAAAAATAAAATGTAGTCTATGTGATATTCCACTCGTGAATTGACAGTGTTATTCAGTTTAACCTATAATCAGATGGCGTTCTACAGTACCAAGTATCTTAACTTAAATATGTTTTTCCTTTCTCTTTCTCTCTTTTAACTAAAACTTTTAGAAGATGTGTTTATTTGGAAGGAAACTAATAAAAAAGAAGGGGATAAAGGTATCTTTCTCACTATTGAAAGTCTTGTAAATGCACCTAATTAGAACTTTTTCAAGTTCAATGGGAATAAACAAGCAATGAATTGAAGTTACTTGACAGTATTGGTGGTGACTCTATTGTTAGGTGAGGAATAAAATTTCACTCCTTAAGAAATACTATTAGGAATTTTTTTAGAGACATTGTAGTACCTTAGTCAGTTATCCTTGCATCTTCTCCTTTGAAGCATTTATGAAATACTCTTGATTCTATATACTAGAGAGTGACATAGTTCCTCTGTTCTTACATGTTATTAGAAAATGTTGAAACATCGATTTAGATTTCAAGCACCAAGTTCTCAAATCTTACTATTCTCCATTCCAATTGATCTTGGAGTTGCACTTCATATGTGGAAGTAGAAATTTGAGAAGACATTAACACATCTCCAAAGAAGGTATCATCGAATGTGAAAAGGTCCTACATTGTCATGTCAGATGAAGGAACACGTTCCTTGATAATCCAAGTAAAGATTTTAATAAGTGATTCACACATAACTCTTCATCTGCTTATCTTTCTATGTTGTACAAATAGTTTATTATCTGATAGAGGAACAGTTGGGGAAGAAGAGCACACCAGATGGTCATATCTCTTTTGTAAGCCTTCTTGCAGATCCACGCCATTGTGCTACTATGTCCTTGTACAACTTCTATTTTATCTTTTCCCATGTGGCGACTGCACCAACTAACCAGCTAAGTTTGGTTCCTGGAAACATTTTGATTTGGTTTTGAGAATAAGGGAAGGCATCATCTAGGATTTGGTAGTGATTATGTTTGCTCTTATGGTTTTTAATCATTAAAGACTAGGAAAAGAATTGCAAAGTTTCTTCTTTGAAGTGCATCTCATTCTTTGAGGAATTTCTTTCACCATTGTGTTAATGAAATTCAAATTAATAGGGAAAGGGAGGAGCATGAACCTTCTAAAGGAATATAATCTTTTTTGGTTAGTTCAAAACTTCAAATTATAAATATAAAGAACAATTGAAGCAACAATTTTGTAGTGTACAACAAGTACTCTTCTTGATACTGACAATATAACCTCAAATTTATTCTGCACTTCCACTGAAATTTGTAGCTCTATTCACCTCTCCTCTCTAACTGCTTTTGCTCATAAAACGTAAGGCATGCAATGATGATCATGACTAGAAAAAGTTGGCTAAGCAAACTTCTCATTGTCGGTTGTAACGTAGAAGTTCATGGACAGATCAAGTTGCTAATACACTTTTCTTTACTTTATGTCTCTTCTATGTGATTGCAGGTATATCATATGTGGAAAAAGAAGAAGTTTGTTCCCTTTTGAAGGAGGTTGGATTCTGTTTTATCTATTCCTCTCTTCAGTTGGCATGCCTTCCATGTGGAAGATGCATCTTAGGATATCATTACCAGATCACAGTTAAAAAGCCTTACAAAAGAAATGATCATTTTGAGAAAGTTCTTGGATGCTTTTCAAAGACTTTGGTAGTGGAAAAATAAGGTGAAATATAATGGAAACAATTACCAAGTAGGCACCTGGCAATAACTTTTGGTACCGAGACAGTTTTCCAAAACAGACTGCACTTATCATCTGAGAACCTCCGGCGCTTTCTGAGAATTGTTTCCTCTTTTATTAACTTAATGTTGCCAATGCGTTCCCTCTGTCAATGTGTACAGACCGAGTCTGCCTTTAAACATCTTTTATATTTTGTTCGCCACCTGCAAGTCACCAAGTTCAACTAACTCAACCTCAAGACAATTTCAACAAAGGAAAAGGTATTCAATCCTCTGACCATTTCTCAACAAGTAAGCTTGCTCTTTACATTACGTTTCCCATGTGGCATATTTATCGTCGCATTATTGTACATTTTTCATTATTACTGAGTTAACATTGTCAATCTGTTTTCCCTAACGTGTATGGCATCTATAACTTATCTAAATTTGCCTACTTACATTTTAACTTCAACCTTTAAACATGTTATGTATTTTGATTACAAACTGCCAGCCACGAAATTCGTGCGACTCAATTTCTGGACAATTTTGACAAAGGAAAGCAAGTATGCAGCCTATTCACTATAGTTGAAACAGGTAAGCCTGTTTTTTGCCTATTCACTATATAAGGTGATGTTAGCTTAGTTAAAAACGTGCGTAAAAAGTCTAGTAGGTAAAGATGAAAGTTAACTTTTTAGAGAACTACTACTAACTTTCTTGAATCTGAATCTTCTATTTTACCATCTTGATATAAATATGCAATTTGTGCAAATAGTGAAGTTTACATCTTAATAGGAACTTGCCCTGGCTATTTTTGATGTTTTTCTTTTCAATAATATGCAGAAACAACAAATAGTAATATTCAGACATTGGAAAGTAAGCATGTGCAAGGAAGGAGTTGAAGAGATGATGTTCCAATGGCACATTGCAATTGCTGGCATATTTTCTTTTGATTTTTTTTTTGTTTCTAACTTAGTTGATCATCCCTTTAACTAAATCATTCATAACTTGAATACATTGCTTCGTTGAAAATTGTGGCTTATATAGTTGAAATAAGTTCCAACAATACTTTATTTACAATGAGCTTACTATGTTGGGCCCGTGCTAAACACGGGCTATGCCCTTCTAGTATATATATATATATAATAATATATGGACCTAGGAAATGTCACATTGTTTTTCAATCTAATTTAGCAGTCAACATAAATCTTTTTTAACTGGATAACCTTAGCAGTTAAGATACAATTTATTTCATTTCTGATTCTATAGATATGTTATACCTTAAGTTAGTTCACCTTTCTTTGAATTACACTAACGTTCTTGTTTTTACTGAACAAAATTCATTACTCAAAATTAATTGTTATTTTTTCACATAAACGGCATCTGTTTTTGCACTCAAACTTGTTTAATAAGGAACAATCTGCATACTTTTTAACTGGTAGTTTATAAATCTAACTATAAATGACAAGTCAATTTTTATAAGTAAGCATAGGTTGGAAAACATAAAAGATTCTATCAAAAATCTTACACAAACTACATATATTATTAAGTACTCTAACTTTCTTGTTTTCCTAATTCCTTTCGTGCCTAAGATTCTCTTAATTAAGCTATCAGATGGAGTTTAGGAAAAAATTGTAATGGCAGTTTCATTAACCATATCTACACCACTCTGAGTCACAAAATGGACGTTGTAAGAACAATGGAATACCACAGATTAGGATAGAATGATAAAGAGAAAATTATGTGCACACTCGTTTGGCTTAAATGGTGGCCTCTGGAATACAACTCCTTTAAGTTAAATATTTATGTATGGGCACTTTGATGTTTGTCTCTGATATGGGAGGACTGGTTGAGATTATACGAAATCATACACGTAAATGGATTTTGAATTTTGGTTACTGAAGGTTCATTGTTTGAGTTAGTTGCCCACTTTCATGGACTCAATCTTGCCTTAATACACAACTTACACCCAGTAATCATTGAAATTTACGCTACACAAGTCATTGATCATTTACATGCTTCTACTGCATAGTTTGCTCGCATTTTTTTTGACTGTGAATGGATCCAATAACAACTCTGTAACGCACCAGTGGGGCACTCGTATAAGTATTCTAATAGTGTAGCAGATAGATTGGGAAAAACAGTTTTAAGTGACGATATTTTGAAAGGATTCTCTATTTTGGAAGCTGACCAAAGGAGCAACGCTACAGAGAAATTTCCACCAGCTGGAACATCTTCTCACTTCACTGTAGCACTCAACCATAATTCTAGCACACTACTTTTATCTACTATAGAACTCTCAATGCCACAAGCCAATTTTTGGTTGAACAAATAACCACTTTACTCTTATCTAGTTTATCTTTCCAAACCAAAAGAAAGAAGCTATCAAACAATATTTTGTATTTATGTGAAGTGTTGGATTCTTATTAGTGCTGCAATTCAAGCTTTTTGTGTCTTGAGCCATAAGAAAAATAAAGAAAGTAGAAACGAGTAAATCAGTGTACACATAACATAAAACGAGGAGACATTTAATATGATGCAGACCCAAAAGATCATGTTAACTGTTGGATTCTTATAAGTGCGACCGACAACTTAAATTTTTTCATGCCTTGAATCACAAGAAAAACAGAAAATAGAAAATTACTACACATAACATATGACGAGCAGACACAAAATGATGCAGTTCACTCCAAAGTATTTGTATCAAAGGGATTGTGGAGATATTAACAATTTAATTAGTAATAATCATTATCGTGCTTCCTTTTACTTTCAATCAAGTTTACTAGAAGTAGTCAAATCAGTACGCATTGCTTATGACAATGGCAAAACTTTTGATAAAATTAATTTACAAAAGTGCAAGAACACCCAAAATAGAAGAAACGAAACCTAAATGAAAACCCAAATTTTGGGAAAATATAGAATTCAGAAAAATCAGCAATTCAACAAAGAAATATATAGATATAATAAAAGAATTTTACCTTGAAGAGATAGAAACTCCAAGAACTCACCCCAATATTCATCAATGGCAGCAAGGTTACAAGAGCTGTAAGAAGAGAAGCTGATTTTTTTATTTTGCTATAAAATCAAAGAGACCCCGATTACCTTTTATAAGATAGAGCATAGAACCGTGTGTATCTCTATATGTTGATTCCCCTCTAACAAACCTGGGAGAGACACGCTTCTTTCCTAATTTTACTCTGACAGAAACAGATAGAAACACGCATTGCGGATTTTTCTCTAAACATTGTTATTTTCCTCTAACTACACCAGAGAAGATATTCTTGTTGTGCTAGGCATGCTTCTCTGTACTTGCTGAATTCTCTAACAACAACTTTCAAGATGCAGAAATGTCCAGTATATCAGTGTTTGACGGAGGGGTGAGGTTGTGGAGAGACGTGTGTGGTTGGGAAATTAAAGAAGGCGCGCAATTATATTGCCCGAATTAATGAAGCGAGCATTTTCTATTATTATTAACAATGGGAAATTAATTCTATTAACATCCGGATAACATCTCGTTGTTAATATTAAATTAAAAATTGAATTTTAACGACCGGAAAAAAAATTGTGTCGTTATAAACATACTTTTAACGACTGAATTCATTTCCTTTCGTCATGAAATGGTCGTTAAAAGTATAATTTCTTGTAGTGACTTTCTTCATCTTCCTTTTCCAAAATTATTTGGTGAATTAATAAAGTGTTGGGCATCATCCTCGGAGGAGTATAACTGGTTAAGGTCATGAACTTGTTTAAAAAAACAAAAGCATGGAGATGGCGACGAATTATCATAAGCATCCAAGTCAAAAACTGAAAAATCTCAATTGGGTCATCATCATCAGCAAAATCTGACTTGGCGAGCAGTTATCAGAAGCATCCAAGTGTATACAGAGCAGAAAACAGGTGAATTAGTAACGTTGATGGAGAAAGAAAACACGAATTAGAAACACTGCTTACATCTAACAGCATCTGCTTACATTTTGAGAGCCAGTGGAACAAGTATAATGTACAAGGCTGTGATAGAAAACGGGACTGTAGAATATTGAAAACCAAGTAAAATTCAACATATCTTGAAAATCAGTACTTTATTAATTCCTCCAAATAATTTTGGTGAAGGAAAATGAAGAAAGTGTTGGGTCTTTTAATTAGAAATGGGTTTGGGTTAATGGGTATGATATGATTGTGAATGAAATTGGGTTTAGTTAATTGCATGTGGATAAATAAAAATAATGCCACCTATTTAATTTTAAAAAAATATTTATGCCACATCAGCTTCTGTTAAAAGGAAGGGTAGTTCTAGGCTTAAACTTAACCTTGAGGGCATTTTTTATCCAAATAGGTGGATGGGAGGGCATTTTTTATCCAATAGGTGGAAGGAGGGCATTTTTGAGCCATTTCCTATACGTTAAAGGTATTTTTGACCCTTTTCCCTTAAAAAAAATGGAAAAAAGATCAGTTTATTTTAAAATAAAAAAGATTTTATAAATTTTTTAAATTTCTGGTCATTTAGCATTACCCTCCTCTAATTACTTATGCTTAGAAACTAAATTATCACACAATTATTAATGTTTCAATGCACAAGAAAAAATAGATCTTTTTTATGAATTTCAAAGGTTATTTTGAAATTTACAAGTAATTTAATATGGTTCATGTATTAACAAAAAGTCACGTTATCCAAGAAACATGTTAATATTCTCATGCATTTATATCATGATTTATACTTATCTAATTCTTGACTATACACATTCTCTTGTAATTTTGTGACTATCCCTACATTTGTCATCTATAAATATAAAAAATAATGGAGTAAACAATATTATGTGATATTCAAGGAATGGGCAAGCTAAGATTTGGGGGATCAACTTCTTTAGGGATGAACAAAGCATTCTTTTTATTTTTTTTAGAAGAATAAAAGTAAATGATCTTCATGAAGCATATGCATTTTTTAGTTCATAGTTTCCTTCTTTGACTGTAAATAACAGGCCATGCATCAAAATATAAGATCATGACTCTTTACTAATATACTTGTGTGATGTAATTTATAAAAAATAATAATTATAATTTACTTGATCTTTTTAACAATTAAATTTGATAAATTGGTAAAACAGAGTATCAATCTTATTCATAATGAAAGAGCCTTTCTTTTTATAGATACAAAGTACAGGAACAACTGATGTGGTTAACTCCTACAAGGACACAAATTCTATACCTAGAAGAGTCCTATACGAGACAAACTGTATACCAGATCTTTTCAATTCAAAATTCAAACTAATGCATATCTATAACTAACTACCAATACGCTATTACGCCCCCTCAAGTTGGAGCGTGGAGGTCCCGAATGCCCAACTTGGCAATTAATATTTGAAACTGGTGCACACCTAAAGCTTTAGTAAAAACATCAGCAAGTTGATGTTGTGTTGAAATGTGATGACAAACCAACAAACCCCGTTGAATACAGTCCCGAACAAAATGGCAGTCCACCTCAATGTGCTTAGTTTGTTCATGATAAACTAGATTGTTGGCAATATGACGTGCGGCTTGACTATCACAATATAAAGAAACTGGATCCAAACAAGGGACATATAAGTCTGAAAGTAATTGGCGTATCCAAATGATCTCACAAACAGTTGTTGCCATTGAACGATATTCTGCTTCAGCAGAAGAACGTGACACTATTATCTGTTTCTTGCTCTTCCATGAAATAGGTGAATGACCAAGAAATATGATATACCCACTGGTTGAACGACGGGTGAGTGGACAACTTGCCCAATCTGAATCACAAAATCCTTTTATAGACAAAGGACTTGATATTGAAAGGAAAATACCTTGGCCTGGTGCAAGCTTTAAATAACGCAATATTCGGAGGGCAGCTAACCAATGATTATGTCGAGGCTGGTACATGAATTGAGACAACAAATGAACTGAATAACAAATATCAGGCCTAGTAACGGATAGATAAATCAGCCTCCCAACCAATCTACGAAAGGGCCCAGGATCCTGCAGAGGAGAACTTTCATCCAAAGCTAAACGGTGATGCTGTTCCATGGGAAATTTCACTGGTTTAGATCCCAGCATGCCCGTTTCTTTTAAAATATCCAGCGTGTATTTTCGCTGTGAAAGAACTATTCCTTCTGAACTGCGAGCAACTTCTAGACCAAGAAAATACTTTAGAGGACCCAAATCCTTTATAGGAAACCAGGATGCTAAGTAGCCCTTTAAAGCTTTCAAATTGAATGAATCATTAGTGGCAACGATCACATCATCTACATATACAAGAATAGCTGCAAAAGAATTTCCTCGTCGATATAAAAATAAAGAAGTGTCAGCCTTGGATTGTGTAAAGCCAAACCTTAAAATAGCAGTAGAAAACTTAGCAAACCACTGCCTTGAGGCCTGCTTTAATCCATAAAGTGACCGTCGAAGGCGACAAACTCTATTATCTTCGGCCGACAAATATCCAGGTGGTGGTTGCATGTAAACTTCTTCATGTAAATCTCCATGAATAAAAGCATTATGCACATCCAATTGATGGAGATCCCAATTTCGCACAGCTGCAACAGCTAAAAGAGTACGAACTGTAGTGAGTTTGGCAACTGGAGCAAACGTTTCATTATAATCTAAACCTTCTACTTGGTTGTAGCCTTTAGCGACAAGGCGTGCCTTATATCGCTCAATTGATCCATCAGAGTTAAACTTAATTTTGTAGACCCATTTACAACCAATAGCTCTTTTATCTATAGGGAGATGTTCTAAGGTCCATGTGTGGTTTTGTTCAAGTGCTTCCAGCTCTTTTCTCATGGCCTGCTTCCAGTGTTCCACCTGTACTGCTTGTTTGTAAGATGTTGGCTCATTATGGTGGGTAATGGCCGAAAGAAAACATGTATGAGCCGTGGAAAAATTGGAGTAGGAAACATAGTGAGATAAAGGATAAGCTGGACAAATACCTGAGCAAGCTGTGTTGGATGAGCCTGAAGAAGAACCTTTATTATTGTTCGGGAGATTGACTAGAAAATCTTTAAGATGAGCTGGTTGGGTTTTGGTGCGTTGAGGTCGAGTTGGAACAGTAGGTGTTCTTGATGGTTCAATAATCTGATCTGGTGATTGTTGAAGATTTATGGTGTCACTTGGAGCCATATTTGGGTGTATTGTGCCTGGATTGAGATTTTCTTGTGGTGGACCTTGGCTTGAAAAGGTTTGATCAGGATCATCAATCGACAATGGTAAAGGTACTCGTGGTTGATTTTTAAGAGAAGAAAGAGTATTTTCTTTATAAGGAAAAACTCTTTCATGAAAAATCACATCACGAGAAACAAATACTTGATGTGTTTTTAGATCAAAGACCTTATAACCTTTATGACCATATGGATAACCCAGAAAAATACAAGGTGTGGCTCTATCATGAAATTTATCACGAGATCGTGGAATAACTGAAGCATAACAGAGACATCCAAAAACACGTAAATGTGCATAAGAAGGTTTTGAGGAAAACAACAACTCATATGGACTTTTTCCAGATAAAAGAGGTGTTGGTGTGTAATTAATTAAATAAGTTGCTGTTAGAACGCACTCTCCCCAAAATTTTATTGGTAAACCAGCATAAAACCTTAAGGATCTAGCGACATCAAGTAAATGTCGATGTTTACGTTCTACTACACCATTTTGTTGGGGTGTAGAGATACAAGAAAACTGATTTAGAA
>JAJOOR010005334.1:0-35555 GCA_036250505.1 Solanum acaule | reverse complement strand
ATGGCAGTGAAAATTTCACCTGTCTACATCCCTACCCCTTAGCTAAAATTGCTCTTCCGCCATTTTTAAGCTCCAATTTTCCGGTCAATCTCCGGTGACTGAACCCTAGACACGTGGCAACTAACCGTTGCATCACGTCACGTCACCTCAAAATACTGTGGGAATCCGATTCCGTGTAGAAATGGGAAATGGAATTCAATTCCTGTAATCCGGAAAAAACCATTGTTTAATCAGGAAAAAGTTGTATACAGTAGAAGAATACACTTGTATAGAATATAGATAGATAGATACTGTATGGATGTTTAATGTATGAAGGGGGCAAATTGTTGTGATTCTATAAGCATATTAATAGCATCTTCATCGTCATCAGTAACAACCAGTTCGAATACTAATAAGTTTCGGCTACACGCGGCATTTGATTCCAATTTGAAACCCCCTAAATGGTTATTTAAGTCGAAGATGCGAATTCCAAAGCGTTCAGTTTCTCTCTGTCTTTCTGTATTCTCTCCTCCGAAACAACTGGTTTCATCTTTTACTAGAAGTTTTCATTTCCATTTGGGGATTTTCAGTTCCGATCATTTTCTGAACAGAGGGAAATCGGTTTGTCGTAAAGGTTGGTGACGTTTTTGCTTGCTTAACTCGGTTTGGTAGAAGTTGTTGTATTTTACTATTCATTGCATTTACTTTCAACAGCTAACTAAACACTGTTTTTCTAAGAAAATGTACTGTTGTATATCTTAGCGGTGGTGTGCGGTCCCTTTCATGTGTTTTTGTTGAGTGGGTTCTATATGACGACTTCACTCGTGAGTTGAGAAATATCATTTGTAATGTTGTGGAAATTTCATGGTAATTGATTTCTCTTTCTTTAAGGCTGGAAAGTTAATAGGGTTGAGAATTTTGATTTGCTGCTGATTTCAGCTTGAACTATTTTGGTTTTGTTATCTAGGAAAGTAAATTGTGTCGAGTTGAAGGCTTTTTTTCCCCACAATTTCGGTGTAACTTTGATGTTCTTTTGAAGTGACTAAGTCTATGATCTATCAGTTTCACTTTCTTGTCTTTGTTATGGCTGCTTACGAGCACTGTTATGAGGCTATGCTTCTTGAATAGTTGATCGAGAAGAGACAATTCCGCTTAATAGGTTAGTTGGAGCTTGGCTCATATTTACAATAGGAGTTCAATTGTAATAAGTAAAATTCACTTTGGTGAAATATAGGTATTCAATATCTTGGAGTGTAGGCTTACACATTGGGGCATAAACCTGGTCTTTGAATTGGTTTTCAAGTGGGATTAAAGGTAAATACTAAGATTTTAGTCCTAGGAAGAGTCACTTCATTCAAAAGTATACTCATGGTCCTTGTTATTTTCCTACGGTGCCTAAGTTAATATCTATAGTACTATTTCCACTAACCAAAGAAAGTTGAGAAGGTTGGTGCCGATGAGTCTGGTGTTTGTTACTGTCATATCGAAGTTGCCTTATGTGGGTGGAAATTGACTTTCAATATTTCAAATAGTTATGTTAGATGCAGCTGAAGTTGGAGAGTTAATTCCTCTTTGTGGTGAATGGTCTTGTCTCTTTTAATGTTAATAATAAATTTGCGGAGAATGTAATTCTGGTAGTCTGCATTTAAATCAACAATCTTCTCTTTTCAACCTTTTTTTATAAAGAAAGTATCTTATTAGCATACAGTGTTTGAGCAATGATTACTATAAACTTATGCAATCTAATAGATAAACCAACTAAACTGGCAGTTGATGAATACCATAATGAGTTTTTATGAAGAAAGGCCTTAACTGAATGATTGTAATCAAAGGCCAGGAGATGATATGCAACTCTTCATGGGTGCCATCTCTATAACTCTCATCTCTAAGGATAGATTTTGGCCTTGTCTTATAGGAACCAACATTGGATTGGTCAAAACATCTTTTCTTGTTTGAGTTTTCTCTGCGAGTTCGTGATGCTTTTCCTATTCCTCAAGCATTGAACAGGAAGCTCTGTGCATGCTGCAATTTTCAGATTTGTTGTGGAATTTGACATTCTCATATACTATCACCTACTAGCTAATTTTCATTATTACTGTTCAGGGAGAGATCAGTTACATACAAGTTGTACAATGGATGGCATTGGTGCAGATACCAGGGCAGCGCTGTTTGAGAAGGGAAATGGTGCCATTGGTGGTCAGCGTTCATGCATATGGTCATCTCCCGAAGGAGGGTGTGATATTGTCATAGGAAAGCAGATATTCTGTAACAGGTCCTTAAACATGAAAAGTATAGTTGCTGTTGGATTTGACATGGATTACACACTGGCACAGTACAAACCTGAGACTTTTGAATCTCTTGCATATGAAGGCACTGTCAGAAAGCTTGTTTATGATTTAGGATACCCTGCCGAGGTACTATTAATACTTGTATAAGGAAAAGTCAAAATAGAAATTGATGAGGTATATTTATGTGCTAGTTAGTTGTCTCAATGTGCATTTATTCCTTTGGCAGTTGCACTATAAGACTGTTCATCTAATTTTATGGATATTATGCACAATGCATTTATATGTGCATCATCATTAATTGTGGCTTTCAATGACGTATAATGTTATTTACTATGCATAATGTTGAGTTGAAAAGGTTGATTTAGAAATTGAATGTTTGACATAATTCTGTCTTTGGTGTTAAAGCAATTAGTTGTTTTGGGATACATTGTCGAGAGCTGATTGCCGTAAAAAAATTACGGCTCATTTATTTCATGTGCTGACAGATTATTTGGCTATTGAATCTGGGTTTTCCTTTTTTTTTATTGTTACCGATGTATGAAGTGATAACTGGGAGATTTTTCACCACGTTGTGTGTTGTGTAGCTGTTGGAATGGTCATTTGATTGGAGCTATATGGTCAGAGGTTTAGTTCTTGATAAGAAGAGGGGGAATATATTAAAGGTTTGTTGCCACTTTGTCCTTGCATTGAATTGTTTCCTGTCTTAATCATTAATTTCACTTCATCCTCGCTTATGATTGTAGTTTCATTTCTTTCTTATTTAACTATTCTTCTTTTTTCTGCTTGCTCATGTAACAGATGGACCGACACAAATATGTGAAAGTAGCTTATCATGGATTTAGAGAGCTTTCAAAGGAAGATAAAGTCGCTACTTATGGCAATACCTTGCTTCGGGATTCATTTGATGAACCTGACTATGCACTTATTGATACCCTTTTCTCTCTTGCTGAAGCCTACTTATTCGCTCAGTTGGTGGACTTCAAGGACAAAAATCCTGGAAAAGTTCCCGAAGATGCAGAGTAAGAGAGTAACCAGTACTCTTTTTAGCCTTATGGACAGTAATGTCTATCTGTGTCTCTTCCAATGTCTTCTATAATGCGACTTTGCATGCAATTATTTTAAGTTTGTCTCGTCATTTATTTTTCTTTTCCATTAGCTAGAGGTGTAAACACAGATTAACAGAAGTTTTGCACAAATATATCTACCAATCTATCACGGGATATGCTCGAAACAAAAGAAGCTGGTGGTCAAATCTAGTTTCAGTTCTCTTCTAATGCTAGCTATTCTGTTTTTGTAGCTCTTACCCGTAATAAATTTATGGAAGGAATTATATTTCTAAAATAAAGATGTCCCATTGATGTATCTTCAATAAGTGATATATTCTCGTTCAGCTTGTTTTATAGATATGTTTTATCTTTCAACTCACTCAATTTTCGGTGGTCTTGTCATCTTTTGTAGCTGTTTCAAGATATATATGCTCATAAGTGTGAAAATAATTAAAATCTAAATTTGTGACTAGTTCTTGTACCTTGGCAATTTGATATGCATGCGTCATCTTGACCATGCAAATATTTGCTTTTTTCGCATTCTTGGGCTAATTTCATTGAACTGGAACTTGCTGCTAATTTATGGTGGGTATGTGCATGCATGTGATGAATTGCTTACAATTTTTTCTTTTTTCCGAAGTCTTGCAAAATATGAATGTCAGATATTGTGCTAGGTCTTTGAGGGTATGTTACAGGAAGATTCTGTAGGTCTTTGTATGGAGTTCAATAGAAACATCTGACATGTCTTACTGCCGGGAGGGGGGGGGAGCTATGGAGATGGTTAGCCTCTGGGTTATATTTATTAATATTCCTTGTTTGTTTTCACTGTCTACTGCTTTAATGGCAGTATTCTGTCCATGTATAGGCTTCATGGTATGCTTATTTGCTAACACCTCTTGCAGCTACTCTCATATGTACAAGGATGTTAGAGCAGCAGTAGATTTGTGCCACCGTGATGGCACTTTGAAGCAGATGGTTGCAAAAGATCCAAAAAGGTATGAACAACTGTTTGTTGTTTTTGGAGAGAATGTACCATATTGAGTGGTAATTAGTAACTCTGTGCATGGTTTCATATGCCAGGGAATGTTAGATTTGGTGGACCTTAGAAAACAAGACACACTTCACCCTAGTAGGGTGTTGGCCTTAACATTAAACATTTTCCATTTTAGTTGTTGCATATGGACATGTTACGTATGTTTTGCGTGGATGTGATATGGTAATCCCAGTCTTGTCTTTGGTTGCATGTAACATGTTTGATAGTTTTCTAATATCAAAACAAGGATACTTGAGATATGAGAACAGGTGGAAGTGTTGAATAATTGAGAACATTTTCTATGCTGTTTCATTAGAAATATGCAAAACCTATGGGCTCGTTATTCTCATTGTCTTGTATATTCTCATAACTCACTGCTTGTTTGACTAATTTGATAATCTTGCCATCTGCCTCTGCCAACATCAGATATATCAATGAGGATACCTCAATTGTTCCGATGCTCAAAATGCTTAGAGAATCCGGACGTGCTACTTTTCTGGTAACAAACAGGTAATGATGCTCTTGCAGATGTCTCCCTTCAATAAAACTTCTCACTATTCTATCTCACTGATGATTATTCATTCTTTACATTTTACAAGGATCTTACTTACATGTCTGCAGCTTGTGGGACTATACAAACATTGTTATGAACTTCCTTTGTGGGCTTAAACCCTCTGATGGATGTAGTTCCAGTTTTGATTGGCTTCAGTACTTTGATGTTGTCATCACTGGCAGGTCATTTTCTTCCCTTCAAACTTTCGAGAATATGCACATGTGCTTCTTTTGATCCCAACCATATGCAGCCATATTAGGGCAAATGGCTGTCTCTGCTTATATTTCCAGCTATTGTTTGTAGAGTTATGATCACCTTGCTGACAAAGAAGTATGTGATTTTTATGCAGTGCAAAACCAGGTTTTTTCCATGATGAAATTCGTGCAAACCTCTTTGAGGTTGAACCTGAAAGTGGCATGCTTATTAACACTGATAATGGGACTCCTATGGCACAGGTCAGTGCAGAAAACTTAGTTTTCTATTGGCCACTGCCTTTCCTCCATTTTGTGCATGTTCTGACTTTGTCCGATACATTAGGTGGGGAGCACTTCTTTGAGATTGCCTTTAAAGAGCTTGAGAGAAGGCTGCAGAATTTTCCAGGTGTGGATGCCAACATAAGTCATGCTGCATAGTTCATATCATTTAATGGTTTGTGTAAAATGACTGGATATTTTCCTAATTTCTCTTCAGGGGGGAAATGTTGGCCATTTGCATAAATTACTTTCAATTGAGTCAAGCTCACAGGTATTGCATCGTCATCAATTTAATAGTCTTCTCTTGATTTCTACTTTATATTGTTTTAGCATTTCTCTTGGTTAATGATTTACTCTGTGCAAGCGCACAAATTCATATCTTTAAGTACTCAGTATGGCTGAAAGAGACAGCATATTGTTTAACAGTCAGGAGTCTAATTTCACTTTAGGAAGTTACGGAAGGATGGAGTAGTGGATTTACTTGGTGTTATCTTGAGCTTGGTTCATGTTTCTAATTTGGTGATTAAATATGGTGTTTAATCTGCATTTTATTTACTTATTTGGATGTAAAGTATTGTTCTCTTCAATTAGGTTCTTTATGTTGGAGATCACATTTACGGTGATATCTTACGCAGCAAAAAGGTTTTGGGTATGCATTCGCCACTCCATCTACTCCTTCTTGCTTTATTCTTTGTTGCTTATTTAAAACTTCATATATTGGTAGTGAGTTCTAAAACTGCTGCTGCACACCTTTTCTAGTTCATCATATTAGGTATAAGCAACTGATACCTCCAGTATGTTAGAGCCATATTAGAACAATTATGATAAGTGATACTTTTATGCTTCAAATCTAATAAAATTAATAATAGATAAGCATTTACATTATTTGTGACCATGTTAGCAACTAGATCACGAAAGCTGTTGACTAGCTGTTATATTTAAGCACTAATAATGAAGTTAAAAGAATATTCCGAGATTTTCAAGAACCACTATTTACATGTATGGAAAGAAAATTAATGTCCTTTAGTTCTCTCTAGTTTTCCATGATCTCGGCTTATAATAATATCCAACCTGTAGTATATCCTTCATACCTCTTTTATTTGTTTTCCTTTGCTTCTTTTTTTGAAAGTTTGAATTCTAGACTTTAGGATCTTGTGGTGTTTGAGCAGGTTGGAGAACAATGCTTGTTGTTCCGGAGCTTGAGAGAGAGGTTGAACTTCTCTGGCAACTAAAGGATACTCGCAAGGTATATAAGCATATCCTTCGACTAATTCTCTGTACTCCATTAGGTTTTCTTGTACTTCTCGATATGTCAGAACATAATCAACAAGAACCTTTAATTTGGCTTTGCAAATGGAGAAATTTGCTGTGCCTGTGTCTATCTGATGTGTGAAATGAGGGTCGGACCATTGAAGTGCTTGTCAACTTTGTGTAGCACCGCATGTCTTGGAAGTATACAATTGATGTCTTTACCTAGTAAACCAATATTCTGGACAGACCATTTTCATGTCCAAATAAAATTGAGAAAGAAATTTGCCAGTATTCCTAAGATGTAATAGCACATTAGCATAATAACATTGGGTTTCAAAAATTGATGTACACAAACCCCTATCACCTGGAAATCATTTATTTTGTGCTTACAGCCATCAACATTCTAAAATTACATCATATTTTTGTGAAGTAGACAAATTATGTAGCTTTTGAGTAGCTCACAGTTTGGCCAGCTCACTTGCAACTGTTAAGAGATAGACCTTAGACCTAACTCGACCCTTAAATCTAACTTTGGGGATTGTCTAAGATATATAAAGAGACAATAATCCATCCCTCAACCAATGTGGGACATTTTAACACACCCTTCAGACATCCAGGACGGAACATGCGGAGCGTAGACAATATAACATGGGAACCCAATATTGGGAAATAAATCCAGGGATGAGTATGACTTGTTGTACTGTATAAATAACACAGACCTTGGGCCTAACTCAACCCAATAGTTATCACATAAGGTGAGGATTGTCCAAGGCCATATGAGGAGGCAACAACCGGCACCAACAACATTGAAGCTTCAACAACAGTTTTCTGCGTACACTCCCCACCCTCCCTATACTCCACTTGTAAGAATATACTGAATATCTTGTTGTTGTAGGTCTTTTGATATATTTTTTAATTGAAATATCGCGGTGAAGTAATTGTGTTTCTCATCTAAGAAAATAACCTCTCTCCCATAGTCTGAACACTAGTTATTTGCAGAAATACTTTTTCTTTTATGGTCTTGTGAGCTAAGAAATGGAGCGAATGAATTATCTGAATTTATAGCATTTTACTTTAAAACCTAAAAGTTTGTTTTATGCTCAGCTACAATGTAATGGCAAGCGATAGTGTAATAATTGCAATTTTTACATGTTTGCAGCAACTTCAGTTATTGAGAATTCAGCGTGATCACATTGAGGATGAAATACACCATCTTAAGTGGTCTCTCAAGTAATGACTCTCTCCATTTCATTTTGTATAGTAGAACTCATATGTGCATTAGTTTTATTTTTGGTGTGCATTTTATCTGTGCAACTGCTTCATGTTGAGTCCCTTCTGCTAAGGAAGTACTAGGATAAAAGAAATAAGGAAATAAAGAAACAAAATCAAGTTTGCTGGAGAATTCATACAACCGACTTCAGCTTATTTAAGATTGAGGTTTAGTTGATTCAGTGATTGGTTGAAGGTGGGTTGGAGGATGAGAAAGAAGTAGAGCCTTTATTTATGAGTAGAGACTTTCAGCCTCTTTGGGACTTTATATATGTCAGTGTGGAGTAGTCTTGTGAGTGAGCAGTAACAAATTTCCTTCAAGTGGAGAAATTATTGAACCTTTTATTGTGCATCTTGAACAAAGATATTCGTTGTTCATCGAACCATTGTGACAGTGAATACTCGTACATTTATGTTAATATTATTTTTCCATCATCTGAATTTGGCTGAAGGTAAAACTTTTGTCGTTTTCAATCATTTCATGAGCTGTCATTATGCTTCAGGTCTGGAGAAACTGATGATGCCAGCAAGGAGAAGATGTTTTCGGAGCTTGACAAGCTGCAGGTTGGTTATTTCAAGATAGTATCAGTAGGAAGATAGTTTTCAACATTATAAGAGAAACAATTTTATATCTGGTCATTCTCTACATTGATATTTGTTACCTGTAGAATCAAATGTACTTGATCGCATTGAAGTGAATAGGTAATGACTTCTGTTATGGGGTTCAACTAATCTGGTGTTTTGATGGTGTCATTTTATAGTCCCAAGGTGAGGAGGTCAGGCTCAGTCATCAGCAGGCACAACGAGAATGTCACCAAAAGGTACACGTGTTAAAGAGAGAATTTCCTCTAAATTTGGAATTATTTCTTTAGGGAACAGTTCATCCTTTTTCTGGAACAAGCGTTAGTGAAAACTTTTTAAAATAATATGTATAATACACAATTATACTTTCTTTAAACTTTGTAAAGTCAATGCATATATCCGTAAACTTTATTCCCTTGGTTATATTTGACATTAACTTGGTGCGGTATTAATAAATCGATTTGGATTTTCAACAAGAAAGGTAGTATGCTTTTTTCTTTCTGATGAAGTGATAAAAAACTTACAGTTCCACAAGGTCTGGGGACAACTAATGAAGACTGGTTATCAGAATTCTCGTTTTGCACATCAGGTACGATTGAATGAATAATTGGGCAAAATATATCCTGCACTTTGTGAGTGTGATCTTTACTTGAAAACTGAAGTTACGTTTTGTTGATTCACAGGTGGAGAGATTCGCTTGCCTTTATACCAGTCAAGTCACAAACTTGAGCCTGTATTCCCCGGATAAGTACTATAGGCCTAGTGAGGATTTTATGCCTCATGAATTTGATATCCTCTCTATTTGAAGGGATTATGTAATCCAGGGGCCAAAGGCAGTGCATTTTGAAGAAGAGCTTTGCTCATTCTAACTTCTAGGTTTTGTTTTGAGTTCTTTGTTGATTTTGGCCATCTGGTATACAACCATTTAAGTTATGCCAACATGGAAAATCTTTATGTTTTTTGGAAAAATAACTTAAATGTATCATATTTGTTTGTGCTGTCTCATATATGCACTTACCTGATTGTGAATTTGCATTATGTAAAACAACTGGAATAGTCTAAAATTCTGAATTCAGCTCACTGATGATATGACCCTTGATACAGGAGGGTATGGAGGTTGAGGATTTACCTTCCCATTCCCGGAATATTAGTATTAGTCTTGTATTTTCGTATAGATTTCTATTTCTATCCCTTGATTATTTACCCTCACTTGTGAAAGACTTTCGAGACGTTTTACCTCTATAACGAGCTTACCCGAAATTTGAAGTAAAGAACATCCAACTCATAAAAGAGAGGATGATTCTATTGAATCTTCTTCTTCACCATAAGCATATCATGTCAAATGGCAATGATGTTACATGTTATTGTTCATTACAGGCTGGAAAATTCTCTGTATCTAATAATCACCTATATATCTTTGGCCCAAAATAGACTTGGATGTGAACTTCAAAATTTTGCTAAAAAAATATATATTCATCTTTTGCATAACACATCTGTGGAGGAATCACATCCTTTGACTATAAGCAAAAGGATGAGGCAAATTATATTCCACTTCATTGGACAGTAGTTCCCTCAAAGGTAAGATGATCACTTTATGCTTGTTTTTGATTGGCTTTAGGGATCTTGAATAGCCGATTAGATTTACAGTTTATTTTTCCAAACTGATATATAAAGATTATCATTGATTAACATAACGTATTGCTTATTTATCTCGTCAAGTTTTCAACGTAGGACTTTTTTCGCACATCTAATAGTTGCATATACAGAAAATAATTGAAGATAGGTCCTTTCCTTCTTTTGCAATTATAACCAAAAAAAAACATTACCTTATTTTTCATGCAATAACAATATTCTTCTTTGAGTTGGAAAGAATCTAGAGAAATACAAAGAACTTCATATTTTGGACCAGAGAAGAGAACAAAAAAGGTAATGTTTCAAATTGCATGCAAGAAGGGACCATAGGAGAATAACTTGAGACCCTCCAACTGGCGCGGATCTAGAGTATTGTTTATGAATTTATATAATCTTAGATATATGTATTAAGAAATTCAGTAAATATCTATACATATATAATTAACTATGAACCCACTTATTTTTGTATAATTGACTTGAGGTCAATACCATCGAAATCAATAAACTTCAAATCCTGAATCTGTTTTTGCCTTTGCAAATATTTTTGACAAAGAAGTGGGAGAAATAACCATAGGAGTCTTTTATCTCATAGTACCACAAAAGATATAAGGAATCCAATTATCAGTAGCATGAGGTATCTTGAAGTATATATATATATATATATATATATATATATCAACTTTTAAAAGAGGTTCCCAAGAAAGTTGCAAAGTTGAAATTCTATGAAAATGCTCATAGAATTTATCATAAGCATCTTCATCATAATTTGGGACAGTGACCTAAGAAATTTGAAAAGCCAAAACCCCAAAATGAACTTAAGAAAAGTCCCATTATATTGAAGGAAATTAGATTATGGAATCTACTAACATTTGATAAAAGTTCAATTAGTTTCATGATGGTTATTGGAACTTTATCCTTTTTGGGGTAATGGTAAAATCTGCATATATCGTACCATCTTCAAATTCAGCTTTTCAGACTATATTGAATTGTTATAGTTATAGTTATAAAGTCTATGTATATTATACCTTCTTCAGACTCAACTTTTAAGACTATGCATGAAATTAACTCAAACATCTATTGGACATTTGGTCAATGTTGCAATTTTTTCTTGTGGCACTACCTCTTTTTTGTAAAAATGACAACCAATTAATTAAGTTGAAAAAAAAATATCTATGGTTTTATTTCAAAGTATATAAAACAAGAATCCCTACTTCAAATTGCAAAAATATTTTTGGTGAGCCAATGAGAAAAGAAAGGAAAAGAAGAATACTTGTGATTTAAAGACTAGTGAGAAGGACACAACAAGTATCCATAAATATGAAAAGTTTTACTGGATACCAAAGTGGATGATAAGGATTCCATTCCAACTATATGAGTGGGAGATCATCAACCTCCATCGATTAAATTTGAATTTGCATCTACAAATCATACATTAAAAATAGGCAACTCCAAAATACTTATCGATCTACCATGATCTTTGTTGGTATTGGCATATTAATTTTAACATTTAGGCTATAATATCATCTTGTATTAATCTGATCGGTCTCTAATAATTTCTTCTTTTTTCTATTTTTCTTATTAGAGTTTGTAAGTTAATATACATTATTAGTGTAAGGATTTAATTTTACGCTATCAGATTATTCAAAGAATATCTAAATTAGTAGTATCTACTGTATGGACCCCTCTTCAACTAGAGATTTTAGGTTTTAATTTTGAGGACGAAAAACATTTTGGTAAGGAGCGTTGTTTTTTCGATACCATTCATGGCCCTACCTGACATAAACCAGTAAGTTTTGAATATCGAATGGTTAACTAAAAAAGATCATTTTTGCAAGACAGATTATCAAGGACTAGTTGGACTGAACAAAAACTAATGTATCGTCTATAGTACGAATCCCTCCAGGCTCCAACTTTAATTAATGATTTGAGATTTAACTTAAAAAAATAAAAAATAAAAATTAGTGAGGAGCACTTAATTTTACCTTACTTTTAATAGATCTACTCGATATGAATTTGAATAAATCATGACAGTAGACTCGACATGAATCTGAATTAGCTAGACTCTTGAACCTATGAAAACAAAAAACTTCTTAGTGAGGAGCATTTTATCATACTTTTAGTAGACCTATTTGACATAAATCTAAATTAATTATGACAGTAAACTCGACATGAATCTGAATTAGCATTGTACGGAATGAAAGAAACTAATTAGCCAGCTAAAATTTATGGAATTTTGTTTAAAATAAGCAACAAGAAAGTGAAAAAAATGCACGCCTTATCACGTTTAAAATTTGTCCCAAAAAGGAAAAAAAGCAAAAGCTACTTTTCATATATTTGTCATCAAACGGCGGATCTAAAAATCTAATTACATGTTCACGTGAACTAAGTAATTTTCGTCCAGACTAGGTATATACCTTAGAAATCTACTAAATATGTAACTGTAAACTTAATTACTATCATGATATTAACATGAGATCGTTATAAGAACAGATAAATTTTCAAACAACGTTGATTATAATGTACCAGATCTTCGAAATAAATTTAAAAATATGAAAAACATGAAAAAAAACAAAAGAATCATATCCAACCACTTTTCAGCCGCTGGAAATTAATTTTACCATTTGCTTTTCAACACATTGGAAAGTGTACACTTATATTTTACGTTACAACTAAGAAATGCCATGAATTACTTGAATGTAGCTATAAGCTATAAATAAAAATTTTAAAAAAAAACATTAATCATGGGGTTAGTACAACTTTTCTTGGATTAAGGAAACCTTGTCTAGGTTATCAATATTTTCAGCTAATAACAATAATTATGTTTCAATTTCAAGTAAATTTAGATCATCATTTTTGTCTATACAATAATTATATCTCAATTTCAAGTAAATTTTGATCGTCATCTTCATCTATACAAATAATTATGTCTCAATTTCAACATGACTAAAATATTTTCCCAAAGTAATTAAGTTAATTTGCATATATGTATCTTAATATTCATATGTTTATTCAGATTCAGACGTCTTAATCTTAGTGGAAACAAATAAGGCATAAGTTTGTATTGATTTTTCAAAAATATTTCTTTAATATTGCTCTGGCTTTTCTAAAATGCTATACAATGTATTGACCGTCGAATTCTTTATGAAAGTAGTGCATTTTCTAGAATATGATACAAATATTGCGACAACATTTTTTAAAAAATCAAACAACATAAATAGTAAATCTACCACATTTCCAAGATTAATTAACTAATTAATTAGTATTAGTTGAAAAGAAAACCATGTTGGATTTACAAAATTTCTCCTGGTTTTTAAATCAATAACAACATATCAAACTCAAATTTTTATTTTTTTTAAAAGAGTATTTTCTTCACCGGCCCACCATATTCTGTCTCCTACATGATTTTTTTTCTATATAAATAGAACAAATATGTTAACATTTTTTTCACACCAAATTCTTCACTACATTTTTCTTTTATTAGTACATACATTTTTTTTTCTATTTTTTTGCAAATATGGCCACAAATTCAACGTGGAGTCATCATCAAAACAAGTTATTTGAGAATGCATTGGCCATTTACGACATCGATACACCAGATCGATGGCGTAAATTGGCCAATGCAGTTGGTGGAAAAACAGAAGAAGAAGTGAAAAATCACTATGAAAAACTTGTTGAAGATATTAAGTGTATCGAGTCTGGAAATATTCCATTACCTAATTATAATAGTGGTCGTAATAATAAAGGCCACAATTTCATGGATGAAGAACAAAGGTAAACTAAATTATAACAATAGTCGATGTACTTTTAACATGTTGTATCAGATAATCTGACTTATTAATTTTGATTTTATGAACGATTACTTATATTTATCTTATATCATAATTACATTTTATGACACGTTCATTATATTTTTTTGACAGGCTGAAGTATTTGAAGCTCCAATGAAAGCAAGAAGAGACTATTTTATGGAACTCATAATATGCAGTAAATTAATAATTAATAATAAGAGAAGGATATAATTGATTTTGCTTTTTAAAAAATTTTTAGGTATTTAAATTTGGTTTTCATTGTATTAAATTTCCTTTGAGCAACTATATATACATGTACGAAGTACGTTTCCAAATGTAACCTTTCTATAACGTCATCATTTATCTGCATATTTAAATTTCTCGGTGTTATAACGAAATATTGTTAAAACATATAATGTAATGTGTTAATGTTATACGTATGGATTCCATGGGTACAAATTTTATCCTCTTTATACACTACACCAAAAAGGATTTTTTTTAACGGTAATTAATTAATGATAATAACTTAATTGTTGCTAAATATATATATATTTTTAGTGACATTTAGCACACTTTGTAAATGCCCCTAGAGCCTATAATGACATTGAATTCAATGACAATCAACTAATACCGATAAAAACTTTAACACTTTTTATTAATGTACATATTTTTAACTGCTAAAAGTTGTTTTTATCGTATCAGTATTATCTGGACAGTGGAGGAGAATGCTCATTAGTAGTAATATTCAATAGAATGACAAATCAATGTTCTTACTAAAAAGTAACAGTAGTAAAAAGTTTTTAAATTTCTTTAGGTTTCATTAACTAACAGTCTAACAGTATCTTAATAAAAATATTGTATTATCACTATACCGTCAAATTTTTCTATAATGGCATCATTTGTTTGCATATTTTCTGAGTGTTATAGTGAAATGTTATTGGAATATATAATATATCATGTCACAAAAAATTAGTTCCAAGAAGAAAAACTTAAATCCATTATAATGTTACAGGAGTTGATTGTTAAAGAGATGTTAGATGAAACCACATGAAGGTAGTAACATAAGTAACAATATTGAGTTTTACGAGTCTGGTAATTGGAACGAATACAATCTAAATCCCTTAACGAGGATTCATTGAAGGGCACGACCAGTGCCATCACTCATGGTGATTTCAGCTCCAATAGCGTATACTTAAGTTGTTGCAGTTAAAAAATTCATCATAGGAATGAGGTAGGAGCAGGATCATAGTCATACTAAAGAACCTCCTTTATAAGTCTTTCGGTGAGAGCTTTTGGGAGACCCATCACGCTATCAGTCGAGCCAACCTGCCCAAATAAAAATCATTTTACAAAATATGGTATTAATATTATGCAGAATTTTCGAAATCAAATGAACTTTAATAAGTACTAAAAGTTTCTTACAGTGGTTGGCAACCAAGTCACAAGCATTTAGTGCTTGGTAAAATCAAGTAAGAAAGGTGACATGGTCTAAAAGACTAGATTTTTATGGAAAAAAGATTCTAAAAAGGTACATTTTTTATGGTACATTGTATACAAAGGACAAGTTCCTTTCACGATTAATGCAAAACACTTTTAATATCTTTTCTGGGTTGCTTAGAGCCGTCAAAATGGACTTAGCCCATGGGACCGGCCCAACCCAACTTGTTATTGAGGTGGGGTTGGGATAAGATTTTTCAAACTCATTTAAAACTAGGGCTTTTAAGCCCAACCCATGTAAGCCCTTGGCCTTTGAGGCTTGATCGGGGTCGGCCCATGGGCAAAAATTATTTATGTAAGTGTAACTTACAACAATCTCACTAGTATATGAGTTACTTAAATGCACGCTATGTTGTAATATTATGAATTTTACCAGATTTTGGTGCGTCAAGATACATGTATCTCGGGATACATGGACTCAAAATTAGGTTAATTTGTTCAAGATACACTTTATCCAAATGTATCTAGGATACATAGACAAATCCCGTGCCATCGCCTCCCTCCTATCTCGCTTGCCACTCTCTTATCTCGCTCGCGTATCTGGGATGTATCACATTAGATACATGTATCTCGCATATCTAGTATCCTAGATACATGCTAATTACATTAGATTTTTTACTAGTGTTATTGAAACAACACCTATTGTTTGTCATATTTGATTTGAAAATCTTCTCATTTTCTTGATGTTATAGAATTTAAAGCCCGAAAAGAACAAAAAAAGAAGGGCTAGCCCACCCTCGGCCCTTCTAGGGTTGGGTTGGGTTGAGCATTTTCAAGCCTTTCCAAATGAAGGGCCGGCTCGCCCTAGCCCTTTAAATTTCTGGCCCGCGAGGCTTGAGCCGGGTGAGGCTAGGCCAGCCCTTTTTGACAACTCTAGTGTTGCTAGACACTTCTCGCTCAATCATGCCTTAGGAAATAACACCCTTAGAATCTCCTAAGCGGTTTTTCCATAGGCCTAATGAGCATATCAGTTTCTTCCTTGACATGAATCAGGGCAAGAATTCATTTGTATTTGCATTGGGGTTGAAAATGCACGATCTGGGAATCCTGGCTTAGATAAAAAATCAGTTTAAGTTCTTTCGTTTGATTAGGGAATTCCAAAGATATTTTGTCCCATCATTTTATATTTATTACATTGGCTGATTGGCATCAACGGCTTCATAAAAGTTTAGGTCTCTATAAGGACAAAGGATCAAACAAACAAATGCTAACACCATCACGACTATGATTTAAGTTGGCTGAGATTAGAGCGTAAGGTGGTAGTGTAACACTTACCACTTCCTTAATATAAGGCAAAACGAGAGGATGTTCAATTATCAAGCCACCAGCTGCATAAAGAACTGTCCCTTCCTCGATCTGATCAAGAAAAAAAAAGATTGTAAGACAACAGCTACAGCATCCATCATTTGATATGATCAATAACTAACAATTCAGATAAAACTTATACCAGTTTATCTATGACTTCATCTGGTATGTCGTGGAAATAAATCTGCAACCAAAAGAAATGTTATCACTCTTCCTAGACTGGTGAAAATAAATCAAAAGCGATTAGGCTGAATATCTCAAGTAGTTAATGACTTAATGTACACATTTAGATGTAATAATCTTGAGAACCTAAGAACGTGGTAATTGTTGAATATGTGGGAAAGAGAAATTTATAGTGTCATCAATATTTCAACATCATTTCAGCAGTTAGAATATTTTCCTCATACCACAAATCCAAATACGTAGTTCCAATCGGGCCCAACTTCAACTAACTAACTTCAAATTTCCACCAACTCATCTCTGTAAACTTTTTAATTGAATGGCTATTGGGAATTGGAACCTTGTGAGGTATCCAATAAGCCTATCCCGATGTGTAGAAGTCATTCATCACTGCTGAACTTTTTAGACTTTTATTTATCAAAATTTAGATTAAGAGGTACGCATTGCAACAATTTGAGATTGGAAGTAGACGCAAACCCATTGAAAAAACAAAAAACTAAAAAGCCATATAGACCTATCCGATAACTGAAAATGAGAGAAATCAACAGAGGTACCTCGACTTTGTCCCACTCTCCTCTTCTACTTCCTGTTGCCAGGTTTGTGACAAGAACAGAACTCACGGTTGCTGCATGTCCATTGGCGTAATCTGCAAGTGGACAGGGTAAGACAAGCAGAATAAAACTAATACAGTAAGGAATCGATTAAAGCAATGGTAAACCTTTCATGAACTGCCGTGCTTCTGCTTCACTGGATGGTTTTTCCCTGACCACACCTTCATAGACCACCACCTCCAGATCATTTCAAGTTAGGATAAGATCATTAACATAGAAAAGCACATACTGATATAAACGGCAGAAAACAGAGAACGATTGGACAGGCAGAAAAAGTTCCCAAACATGTGAACTAGAATGTCACATCACCACTCACCAGAATTCTTGTGGAAAGATGATGCACCTAATCAAGTGGCAAACAATTTTGAGAGGCGAAAGCACGAAACCGATGGGTGATTGGTAGAGGTGCTGGGACTACATATCTAAACACCAATCAGATCTTCCTTTTTATCTAATGATGGTGGTGCTTGGCCAGCTTGTGTGCGCCTCAACTATTCCACCGAATACTTGCTATCTCCCACCAGCACAGGTAATGGATAAATCTACCCACCAAGGGTTAGTAAGATACGAAGAAATCACCCAGTATTTTTTCCTCCGTTGGGATTAGGGTTGGGATTTAAACAGGATACCTCATGGTTCTCGCCACTTCATTGACCCTTGAGAGCTCTACACTAATCAAATCTTGACAATGGACTTTGAAGGAAGATGGTATCATCTCAGTCAAATATTGTTATCAATTCATGCAAAAGGAATGCAGGATCGTATAATGTAGATTAGCTCTTTGGAAAGACACCACTTTATGCTCAAAAGAAGATGAGACAGGTGTTATATTTGAACCAAACACCTCAAGTAAAGTAGTAAATTTTAGCTTGGGGAAAAAACGAAAGAAAACAAAGATAATGTACTAGTGAAAACATTATAGTAAGTCGATAACGGATATTTAACCGTAAATGATGAGAAGAATAGAAATTAAGTATACTTGATCACAGGTAATTAGAAGTGTTGGCCCGGCATCCCCTTCGGATTCACCAATGGAAACCCTTGGTATGATGGCTTTTGCCTGATTATAGTTCCAGCAATTCAGGTTAATGCCAATTATAATGTATGCTTTGAGACTATATAGCAAAGTCCAATAAATGCAAAGAATTTATCATGTGAAAAAAGAAAACAAGTGTGAAATTATGCCTGCTTGTGGACATCAGAATTCACAATCATCCTCCAATTTACCAACAAGAAATCAAATCATTTTGAAAGAAGAAAAGCACTCTCGGGAAAAGCCCAGTACAAAGCATAAAAGCAAGAAAACAATATAAGAAAAGAAAAGCCACACAACTTTATCATCATTCAAAAGCACTGGCAGAAATAGCATATTGTAGGTTTCATTTCATCAAATAGAAGATAGAAAAATAACTTTTCGAGGGGAGATAGAAAAGGCAAAAGAGGCAAGACATACTGTGTCAGCTGCAACCAAAATTGTTGGATTGACATCCTTCTCAAGGTTTTCAATTTTTCGAAATTTTGATATGATAGCATCAGCCTGACACGCAATGCAGTTACATGGAATCAGATAAGCATTTCAAAACAAGGGCTTCAATTATACTATGAGGCAGGCTGAAGAACTCAACTAGACGAGAATAGAACAACCTAACTTCCAAATTTTATTTTTCAACACAACTTCAAAATTTTATTTTTTCGAGTTTCAACCAAATCTTTGCCCAAAAGCTAGCTAAATGATTTTCCATAAAATCTGATACACTATCACAACAAGATATGTAATAGAGCACTTATACAAATAACATCAACACCAAAATTAAGATAACAGTTGAAATCACTACAAGATACTCTAAAAGAAAAGCATCACAAATTGCATACAGTGATTCATGAATCAAAAACTAATGCCACAAACAAGAAAAAATCACAATGGTGTCGTGTATAACAGTATAAGAAAAATGATTGAACCCACAGCAATTTCAAAGCAGTAAATGATTTCAAAAATATGTTCAGACTTCAGAGATATGTGGACTAGCACAAGTTCTTAAGAAAACAAACCTTTGCCTCAGCAAGAGCCATAACTAAATCTTCGGGCTTTTCTTTCCGGATAGCTTTCTCATCTATATCTGCAGACTATATTACAAGACGTGTTATATGAATCTAGTTGGGGTTGCTATATGAATCTTTTGTTATCTAACATTCAGTGAATGCACCAAACATGATATGTGTCGTTTATATAGAGTTGTAGCACCTAACAATAATAACAACAAGCACCCAAGTCCCAAGGGTGTGTTTCTCTCGTCTATTTGAGACTTGCCGGTGATGGTCAGTGGTTGTCTCGCATTTGGCATTGGTTCAATTAATATATCATAATATTATCTCAAAAAAAAAAAAAATTATCTCAAAAAAATTAATATATCATAATAACTAATTGTTGCTTTAGTTCGATGATGGAATTATGTTGTGAAATTTGCATCACTTATTCTTCTATGTACAATAGCTGACACTTGCTTTTGAAATTAAGTCTATAATTACACCTAATCTGTTGAGTTCTGGTGCAATTGTTGAAACTCAGATCAACTTCATGTCCTGATTAGTGATGTTTAAGTAGCTCCTTAATGTGTTACTTGTGCGTATTGTACATGTTCTTGCATTTTTAATCTACTAAATCAAACATCTATTATTAAATGTATATATACATTATGGATCTTCATAATACGATTTAAGCTCAGTGACACTAACTCATTATCACTTAACAATATTGCTACTAATTAACAAGTATCTGAATCTCAATCTATTACTTCACCATATGTCAATTAGAATGATTTTGTGCAGGAACTTATTCAATCATACATATACCAAACAACAACTAATTGATAAGTAATTAGATATTTACCATGGTTGTGAACTCGTATCCCATGTCGCCTAAAATCTTTTTCCGAGCAGTAGAGGATGAACCCAAAATTAGCTGAAAAACAAAAAACGAGTTAAAGGATTTCAATAATTGTACTGAGAAAGTAGTAAATTCGATTCACTATAAGTACAATAAGAATATTTTCCATAACAGGAAAGAATTACCTTAAACTGAGGAGCATTGGCTTCCATTTTTCGCCGGAGAGTGAACGGATTAACGGCGGAGTCCGATTGGATGGAATTTTACAGAAGGAAATGTTACTATTTGAAACGGGTCAATTGCCCTAACCCGTTTTTTACAACTTACCAGAGAAAAAGATAAAAAATAGAAGAACTTTGCATATAGTCACACAAGCCTAATTATTCTCCATAGCTATAGTTTGATAATTACATCTCGTAGCTACATGTTATAGGGAGGAGGGAGGCGAGCGAGATTAGGAGAGAGAGGACAGAGGACAGAGGACAGAGAGTGGAGAGAAGTGAATTGTATATGTATATTGGTTAGATAATTGTATATTATACATATGTATTTGTATATTTGGCAAGCGAGATTGGGAGAGGGAGGAGAGAGGCGAGCGAGATTGGAAGAGAGAGGAGAGAGGTGAGAGAGGGTAGAGAGTGGGAGAGAGGTGAATTGTAAATGTATATCGGTTAGATATTTGTATATTATACATATGCATTGTATATATGGCAAGTGAAATTGGGAGAGGGAGGAGAGAGGCGAGCGAGAGAGGGCAATAATTTGTATAATTCACATCTCATTTGTATAATTCGCGTGTTTTTGTATAATTGAGTAATATAAAGTCTGGATTATACAAATATGATAAAACTTGAAATAACAAAGTGATACTAACATAAACATATGAACTTTAAATAGTTATACAAAATATATTATACAAATTACATTATATAATTAATTATACAAAATTCGTAAACTACATGTTTATACAAACTTTAAAAGGTTATACACAAAAAGACTGAATGTATATGGTGACAAAATTGAAAAACCAAAGGAAATCATTGTCATATACAAATATAAACCATCGTATACAAATATAAATCAAAAGAACAATTGTTAGTTACGAATTATACAAATGTGGCTAATTATACAACTCGAAGTCAGCCCACGTAATTAATAGTTAATGTTAGTCACGAGAGGTAATTATAGCAAACTATAGCTATGATGAGTAATTAAGTAGTATAAGTTTGTTTAATTGCGAATTTTCCCTTTAAATTTTATGTAATTCTAATTTTACCTGCTACTAATTTTCTTAAATACTAATCATATTTTATATCTTTCTTAATTAGATATAGCATAAATAAGTTTCATTGGCTATTTAAGTATATGAATCATTCTGAATGATTTTTTTTATTGAAAAAAGTAATAGTACCTATATTAATAATCGAAATGTTGATATTTTTGCAAGAAAAAGAATGACCATGCAAATAATTCACATGTATTATTATAAATTTAATTACTTCATCTTAAGATTAAAGAAAAGACGTTCTTTATTTCCTCGTAGAAGTGAAGTAAATAATTTATAATATCTCTTAAAATAAAACAAGTCTATATCTCTTAAGATATGGTCAATTCTTATTGCTGTCTAATAATAAATATTAATTAGTTGTTCATATTTGACTCTTAGAAGTTAACCTAGCTTGTGATTGATGATTGTTAGTATTAAGACTATATAAAAATCAATTTATTTTAAGAATCAAATTTTATATTATAGTATCATATTTTTTTATAGTACAATCATATTTTGATATAATTAATCCGAGCAAACGACATTGTTATAGATACACTATTAAATAATATTTGATTTTTTTTATTTTTTTGGTTTCTAGATAGATTAAATGTCAACCTTTCACTTTGGTTGATTTGATATTAAAAAAGTAATTATAAAAAAGGACAACTTTTCTTTAAAAAAGAAACTTCTAAACCACATGTTTTCTTCAATTGCAAATGTTTCAAAGATAAAAAGTTCAGCTTTTTAACAACTTTTATTTTTCTTCTTCCAAATAATAAAATAATATGTTACTATGTTAAACTTTTCAAAACATTGAAATATTTCATTTTTGGATATTCAAACCTTTTTTTTCAATAATAATACAGTTAAATTTCTCTATAAATTGTTGTTCTTACTATATATTTTTTTGCTATAGTGACCAGTTATTATGTAACAATATTTGATATTTAAATGATATTTGATAACAAAAAAGATGTTAAAGTCTAATTTTCACTTTTTAATGTCAAAATATTAAACTTAATCACATTTTATATATGAAGAAAACTCTTATAATGATAAAAACATATATTCAGATAATATTCTTTTTTATAGAGCTAGTGTATTAAAGAGACTCAAAATTTCTAGATAAGTAAGCTTAGAGATTCTAATTCTATAAAAATGGTAAATTATTATTGTATTACCAAAAATGAAGAAGGTGTTATAAGGAGATAATTTTTAAAAAAAAAAAGATGTATTGTTATAAAGATGGTAGGTCAAAAATATTATAGAATAGTTAACATATAGCATAAACAATCGATCTCAGAAAGAATTCAATTATAACGAGTACAAAATATTTGATAGTACCATAATACTCTATTTGTACAACCTGACGATAAGGAAATTACTATGTCATTAAATTCAACAATATTAATGTGACAAAATCAGCATGTTGTGGACATGTACGACATAATCCTTTTTTATTTTATTAATATTATTAAAATTAATTAGGTGACAGATGTCATGCTCAAATATTTCATCCCCTCTGTCCATAGGAAGCAAAAAAATAAAATAAAAATTACTAATAATATCCCTACAATGTATAATATAAAAAATAATAATTTATATGATAATACAAACAATGAAACAAGATCTGTTCAATCACATAAATATTTTTGTTCTATCTTTAGCACATTTTATTCATTACATATATAAAAGGTTATGACATTGTAGGCTCATCGTTGGCATAACGTAAGCTTTTCTCTTTTATCTGATTTTGGATACTTCATAAAATTCTTGATGTCTCTATATATTGATTCAATTAATTTAGATTTATATTTGTATAAATTAAAAGGAATTTCTCATTTCAAAATTTAAATGCTTGAATTTCAAGTAAAAAATATTTATTTAATTTCACTATAATTTAAATGTTACGAGTGAAAAGTAACTTACACACATCCATTTATTCAATCCCATCAAATACCCCGAATATGGTGAGTCAAGAGTAGCTCACACCATCACATAGATAAAATTTGAAAGTTTGTTCGTCTATATCCACATATTATTAATTAGTATAATATTCAAAATCAAGTTCAGAATTCGAGTTAAATTGACCTATCCTCTTTCAAACATTCATTATTTAACATCTTAACTCCTCAAAAAGTTTGAGTAGTTATATATTTATTCGATATGATATGTAAATTTATAGGAAAGATAATGCTTCACCTTGTTACATAATAGTCTTTATTATTGAGACGGATTCAAAATGGACAGCACATTGAAGAAAAAACGAGTCCAGTTATCACCTACTAAATTTTTGAATCAAAATATGAATATCCACTATTAAAAGAGAAATGATATATTCTCAATTGAAATTCCTCCTCAATTTCTAGATCCAAATATTTTTACATAATACCTCTTAATTGAATTTCTTCTTATTTATTCCACATAAATTTTAATTTTTTTTCAAAAATTAAAATGTACATTCTCCATATAATAAAATTATGGGGATAATGATAAAAATAATAAAAATACTCCTACTAGTTTTTAAGTACTCCATCTTTTTATCAGACAGATTTGAGTTTTTTTTTTTTTTTTTTTTTTTTGTATGAAATAGCCTTCATTAGAGAACATTTTAGCTAATGTGGTTTTTTTAACACGAATTTAAATTTAGTCGGATTCGAAAAAAAATGGATGTTGAGTTGTACAATTATAAAAGCAGAGCGTTTTTACGTGTAATGGAATCTTTCTGCTAAATTGCAATTTCCAAAAAGTCAGCTTCAGTGGTAGTAGTAGAGAGAAGAAGAAGAGTGAGAGAGGTTTTGGAGCCTTTCAAACTCTTTGTTTTCTCCCAATTATTCTCTCTTTTTCACCGCCGCCATGAACGGAGCCACCGGAACGCAAGTCAACACCGCGGACGGCGGTGGTGGTGGTGGTGTGCCAGTCGGAGTTCAGATCCAGCAGAGTCGGAGGTTACCGGATTTCCTTCAGAGTGTAAACTTAAAGTACGTTAAACTAGGTTACCATTACTTGATCTCTCATTTGTTGACTCTATGTTTGATTCCTGTAATGGCTGTGATTTTAATTGAAGTTTCACAAATGAATCCTGATGATATTCGTCAATTATGGCTACATTTGCAGTATAATCTAGTCTCTGTTATTATTTGTTCCGCCGTTTTGGTTTTTGGATCCACAGTTTACATCATGACTCGGCCGAGGCCGGTTTATTTGGTTGATTACTCTTGTTATAAAGCTCCTGAGAATCTCAAGGCTCCGTATGAACGGTTCATGCAGCATTCACGGCTCACCGGTGATTTTGATGAGTCGTCGCTTGAGTTTCAGAGGAAGATTCTGGAACGTTCTGGCCTCGGGGACGAAACTTATGTCCCTGAGGCTATGCATCAGCTTCCTCCGCAGCCTTCTATGCAGGCTGCGAGGGAAGAGGCTGAGCAAGTTATGTTTGGTGCCTTGGATAAATTGTTTGCTAATACCTCTGTGAAACCTAAGAAAATAGGTGTGCTTGTTGTGAATTGTAGTTTGTTCAATCCGACTCCATCGCTTTCAGCTATGATTGTGAACAAGTATAAGTTGAGAGGTAATATAAGGAGTTTTAATCTGGGAGGTATGGGTTGTAGTGCTGGTGTAATTGCCGTTGATCTTGCTAAGGATATGTTGCAAGTGCACAGAAATACCTATGCTGTTGTTGTTAGTACTGAGAATATTACTCAGAACTGGTATTTTGGGAATAAGAAGTCCATGTTGATACCAAATTGTTTATTTAGAGTCGGAGGTTCTGCTGTTCTTCTGTCTAACAAGTCTGTGGATAGAAGAAGGTCGAAATATAAGCTTGTTCATGTTGTTAGGACACATCGTGGGGCTGATGATAAGGCATTTCGTTGTGTTTACCAAGAACAGGATGATGCTGGGAAAACTGGGGTTTCTTTGTCAAAAGATCTCATGGCAATTGCTGGTGGAGCTCTTAAGACGAATATCACTACCTTGGGTCCTCTTGTTCTACCCATCAGTGAGCAGCTTCTGTTCTTTGGTTCTCTGATAATCAAGAAAATATTCAATAAGCATATCAAGCCTTACATTCCAGATTTCAAGTTGGCCTTTGATCATTTCTGCATACACGCTGGTGGAAGGGCTGTTATTGACGAGCTGGAAAAGAATTTACAGCTGACACAGGTTCACGTTGAGGCATCTCGAATGACACTGCACCGCTTTGGAAATACTTCATCCAGCTCTATCTGGTATGAATTGGCGTATATAGAGGCCAAAGGAAGAATGAAGAAAGGTAACAAAGTTTGGCAGATTGCATTTGGAAGTGGCTTTAAATGTAATAGTGCTGTTTGGCAGGCACTACGAAATGTAAAGCCTTCTCCCGATGGTCCCTGGGAGGATTGTATCGACAGGTATCCTGTAAAAGTAGTCTCATAACACTGTGGAAATCATGATTAGGCAAGTTCAAGGTTATCTGTAGCTGCTTCAGTGTCCAACAGCCTCTTAAATTATATGTACTTCATGGCGCCTCTTCTCTTGAAGCTGAGTGATACTCTACTTCCATTCATGAATCAAGTATCATTTTTCCTTTTCTTAGTTTAGAGCCTTATGCTAATTTGTGTTGTACCATTTCAATCTATTACTTGTATGACTTCATATATGTAGCAATTCCTATTTTATTGTAGTTATCTTCCTGATAAACATCTATTCATGACTGAACTTATGAGTAGTGGATTCAAGTTACTAACACGCACTGTTATTTCTCACTGTTAGCGAAATGATTCCATAAATGGCATGTTCATCATTTTCTATTTGTTTATCTATTTTATATACTTGATCATCCTCAAGAGTTCAGTCCAGTTAGTCCTAAGAGAGAATCCTGTTCATCTTTTGCTTGCCTTCGGTGAGACATAAGGTTTGTGATTAACATGACAATGTATTGCTTACGATTTCTCAGTATTGCCTGGTTCTGGAAGTTGTGTTAGTAATACTGTCAACCTGCTCTGGTGTAATTAAGCGAGATGGTCTGTATTTGGACTGCCAGTGACTGCGTATTTAGAACATCTCGCGTAAAAATGTAACTGTCAACCTGTTCGTTTGTTGTCCAGTATAGTCGGGCATGGAGAACCACATTTGGCTGCAAAGATGTTGTTTCAAATCTGCATCTGAAAAGATTTGACTATGAAATGCACTAGGCAGGGGATGTCTGTGTAATGTGTGGATGGATTGTAACCATTGTTGTAAAGTTGAGATTCCTTGCTTAATGATGCAGCAACAGACACAAGTTGATTCATCCAAGTTCCTTTGTGTGAAAGAACCTTCTATGTTATTTCCCGAGAGGTTTCTCGGTTGGAGCATTTGATATATATATATATGGAAAAATCCTTTTGGCCAGAAAAGTTTGGCCATAATTTGGCCAGAATAGTAAAATGACATGTTCACATTATAAACTAGTTTCATTTTGGACAATTTTACCCTTTTAGCTTGAAAATTGAATACTTTCTTGGGATCTCTATATCCTTCCATTATGTTTCCAATATATTGAAAATAATTAATGAATGACGATTCCATAGTCAATTATGAAAAAAAAAACTACAAATTTCAACAAAAAAAACATTACGTGATCTCATGCCATCTATAAAAAAAATGTTTTCAAATTATGTTTTACAAAAAACAATAAAAATTGTAACATCAATAGTAAAAAATAATAATAATTTTGAATTACATTGTATTTGTTGATTGTATTAGAATAAGAAAAATTTCACCTTATATTCCACATTATATTCTTGTTGGTTGTATTGGCTGAAAACTTATTTATAATTAAAATAAATGTTCGAGTTATATGATGACGCTATCGAGTAAATATATTGAGAGAAAATAAATTAAGAATCATATTGTTGAATCAATAAAAATTCTGTTACAGTGAATTACACTTGGATTTGAAAAAATTATAACTTTTCAAACTATAATTATATTTTCACCAATATATATATATATATATAGTATCTTTTATAAGTTTGGCAAAGAATCACTAAAATCTTATGGATATTCCGCATTATATTCTTGTTGGTTGTATTATAATACAGCAGCTTATGGCCAAAAGATTAGTGTTAACTAAATTTACTTAACATTAATTTTTTTTATTCAAATATAATAGTTAAAAAAATAGTTAATTGGAATTTGTAGGTCATTTTAGTAACAAATATAATAATGATTCATAATTATCAGATCGACGTAATATAGGGGACAAAATTGGTATGATTAATATTATTAATGTTTGACTCTCTTTGGTTCGACATATATGAACTATACACATGATTTCTATAACTATCGATATTTACCGGGTCTAATATCTTTTGAGTTGTCGTTATCTCAATTTTACAAATTACATTTAAAAATTATTTAAATATATTGTTTAATTTCATTTAAATATAATAATTAAAAAAATACTTAATTGGAGGTCATTTTAGTAACAAATATAAGTAATGATTCACAATTTATCAAATCGACGTAATATAGGAGATAACTGATAAGACTTGTAGGATCAATACTATTAATGTCTGACTCTCTTTGGTTCGACATGTATGAGCTATACGCATGATTTCTATAACTATTGGCATTTACCAGGTCTAATGTGTTTTGAGTTGTCGTTATCCCAATATTTTACAAATTACATTTAAAAATTATTTATTTATATAGCTTAATTTTATTTAAACAAAATAATTAAATAAATACATAGTTGGAGGTCAGTTTAGTAACAAGCATAAGTAATGATTCATAATTTATAAAATCGACATAATATAGGGGATAAAAAGTGATCGGACACTTTTGTTCTTTCTGCAAGTGTTCTCAATTTATACTATGAAATCAAATAATAAGATCAGAAATAAGAGTATGAAGTAAAAAGCAAAATAATTTTCATAGTCCCTAGATTTTTATATTACTATTTTTACCGCTTTATAACATTTTGTATACTTTATTCAAAAACCCGTGTAGTTTTTGCAGCTTTATAACTTATTCAATATTTTCCCTATTTAATTTAGGAGAACAAAAGTTACGGGAATGGTGTAGAATTCTACTGGGAATTGCAAAGGTTTTTTGAATCAATCAAATTCTTCCTTTAATACATTTCCCTTTATTTTAAACTAAAAGGTTAGTCTAGTCTTTGTACACTTCTGACCAAATTCTGGCCATTTAGCACTTTCCTTTTAAAAAAAAATAAAAAATTATTGATGAGTTTACAAAACCCAAAACTTTCTTTTTGGTGTTTGCACTTTTAGATGTTTGGTCATTAATTATGCTCTAATTAATTTCTTGAAGCTAGTATTTTCACATGAATTATAGTAGTATAGGCTATAGTACATGACCTTTTAGATTAGGGAAGTACTAAATGGCCAGAAAATTAAAAAAATTATAATATTTTTTTATTTTAAAATAAACTGATCTTTTTTCCATTTTTTACTTAAAAGGTGTTAAAGTTAAAAGGGTAAAAATATTTAAAAAGATAAAATAACATAGCTAAAATATCATTCTGGCCAAATTTTCTGGCCTAAAGGATTTTTCCTCAAATTCCAATAGTAACGTCTCCACAAAATATGGCATAAAAATAAGCGGGTTAAATTAAATTTAGGTATTTCAAACGGAGTTGATTAACAAATAAATGAATTGAGTTAATTGCTTTATCATTCTAGTTTTAAGCACATATTTATCCCTAAAACATTAGTTCTTTTATTCCGTCTTACGTGGCGTTTACGTGAATATTTTTTCTTCACCCGACCCACTATACCCAAATTGACCAATTTTTGGTGCATTTTTAGCACTATTTTCCGCAACAATAGATCATCTTATATAATTCTTTTTATCTTCATTTTTATATTGTTATTCTATGTCTGATTTTCAACTAATAAACTTTAAATAAAAGGTTAAAAACCAACTCTGGTGTGCAATTCCTACTACGTAATATATGTATATGATTTAACATATATCTTGCCTATAATTAAAGGATCATATATTGGTAGTTCAATTTATTTTTAAGTTACCCTCAAACCAACATATCTTAACTATGATTAAAGTGATAATTGGTGATAAACAAACAAAAATCGTATCCACCAAACTTAATTATTCTGTTGGAGTCCATTAAAGTTAACCTTAATTCTAGTATACATTTGCGTAGCTCAAAGGCAGAGTCTTGAAAATCCAAATCTTGGAATTCAATTTCTAATTAAATTAATATGAGTTGTCACTTTGTTTTCGTTTATTTCTAAATTAGTGATTCAAAATAACAACTGAATTTGTATTTAAAGGTCAAAGGTACGCAGATTATGATGACCAAATATTATATTCTAGAGACATAACAAGTAAGAATGGTAGATTATAAAGCAATAAGTAGAAGAGATTTAAGTAGATCTTATAGTTCACTGGATGGTAAATATCCCACAAAATGAACTAAGTTACTTTAAAGGTTTTGCTGAGTTTTCATTATGTTTTAAGATGTATCGACCATGTTTATCACTTGTGATTCTTTTTAAAGACTTTTGGCTATGATTTATCTTGGTCATGCATAATTGCATATCATGTTCTAACGTTCTCATATGTTCACGTTTCATGTTTTTATGTATTTCCTCATACTTAGTACATTTCATGTGCTAATGCATACTTGTGCCTATATTGTTTAATAATGTAGAGTCCGATGCTTCTCCTCCTCCCGCTCGTGGCTAGTTGATTGGTTGATTGTTGAAGACTTAGTGAGTCCTCATGTTCCGAGGATCGTGTCACCTTTACTATGTTTTCTTATGTCTCTAGTTTTCAGATGTTGTACGTGGTGTATGGGTTACGTCCCAGCCACTCTTTTGATGTATTAGATTAGCTTGTCAAGACTATGATTAGACTTCCGCTTTTATGTCAAACTATTCTAATGTGAGACTCTCTACTTAAATTCTACTTTTGTCTATTATATTGTATTATATGTATATCAAGTAGCTTGTGTAGGACCTCTCAGGGTCCTATGCGCCATGTAACGTGTAGGATGTACTTGGGGTTTTGACAAAGAACCTCCTGAACACTAAACACTATTAACACTATGTTTTTGATAACATGTGTCAACCCTACAAAAATTAACACTATGTTGACTTTCCTAGTTGTATAGATGATGTACAAAAATTAATCCATCTAGTTTGTGAAATACTAGAATCACAATTCACATATATTGGTGTTGTTATCTCTGTAAAGATTTTATTTGTTGTACTTTACCATCGTACAAGACATGATGGATATGACAAGAAGTTACTTCGAAAAAGATATTTCTTGAGTTGCGCATAAAACGTGTTAATCTTCTATGTATCGTACTGCTTGCTTGTCTTATATATGACTAGCCTGATAGGACAAAGCTATAATGTGTAGTAAAAGGGGGCAGGTATACCAATTATTTTGTTTATCAAGATTGTATATATTATTATTATTCAACTTGGATGTTTATTTTAATGAAATATGGTTACCTACCTTCACCATTTTACATTAGTTTTCAAGGTTCTAAAGCTCACATTCTGATCATGTTCATAATAGAAGTTGAATTATTTATTGGATGCAGCCATAGAAGTATGCTCAAACCATATACATTAACAATTTAAACCTTAAACATCAATTTATAGAAGAACTAATGATCAACTTACAATCTCCACTGCTTTGAAACCTTTTTCGATCGATGCCTTGACAGCATCCAGAACCAAAGTTGTCTTCCTACTAAGAGTTGGCCATTTCTTCTCAGGTTTCGCGCCTTCATTTTTAATACTTCCGACCAGCTTACAGAATTCCCTCACCATGAGAGCTTCTTGGGGAATGTCTGTTGTGACCGTGTGCTCGCTTGGTTTTGGCTCCCACCCTGTTGCGAGTTCTTTGAATCCAGATTCAACTGCTGAGATAAATGAAGCTTTCTTCTCCTCGAAAGGGATGATGAAGTCGTGAAGGTGTAACGTGCCTTTTGTTCCAACAGCCGTTAAATCCATTGTCAAGTTGGTTAGGAAAGAGCAATGAAAAGTTCCCACCTTCCCGTCTTCCCATAATAAAGAAGCACCGCATGATATAATCACTCCTGCCTTGTTGAACACAGGGTTTCGCAAAGCAATTACTGATTTGGGAAGCTCGTAATCTGCAGCCCACAAAATTCCTCTAATGCAATACCACCCAACGTCACCAAGAGCACCAAGACCATCAAGATCTGGTTTTACACGAATGTCATTTTCGAGGAAGTTTTGATCAGCAGTAAAGGTGAAACAAGTGTTTACCTGCAGAGAACTCATTGAGTATCTACTTCAGCAAAAGAGCGTGTGGTTGTATAAATGAAAGCAGAGAGCATGTAAAACACTTTTGTCACAAGAACAGCAACACGATACAATAATCAATGGATCTGCTGTCTAGTGCAACTAGGTCCATAGTTCTGGAAACTATATGCAAAATCGATAAAAGGAAGTTTTACAAAACCAACTCAAATCCATTGCTCAATCCTACTCAATGGAATGTGGAGGTTATTACATTAGAAAACAGACAATCTAGTTTTCACAATAAAATGAGAGATGGAACTACCACGAAAGGTTTGGATAACCACTGCACCACATATAACAAATTCCATGAATGTGTGCAAATTGGCAAACTTCAACTCCTACAAACCCTCCATTTGACTAAAGATCAAGGCCTCTCAACTCCATTAAGTGCATTAAAAGGTTTAGCTGTTCCCCTACGTTAATCGGATGATAACAGGACAAGTAAACCTAGCACCCGTCCTGCCAGTTGGGAACGGGGTCATAAACAGTCAACTTTCTGGTTTAAAAACAAGTACTGCATCCAAATCACAAATGTTGATACACAATACTTTACACCTCTGGCTACCATTTAGCCAAGAAAATGATGATTTATCCTACAACTAGCTCTACTTAGCTCAACAACATCTATGCTTTTGCTGACTATTCTTCCTTTACAACATGATGAAACACTCAAGTTTAGTTCAGAAACTGTTAAATCTTCCACCCATTCCCCAACATGATCACTACTAATCAATTAATCAACTATGTTTAAATCGGCATCTCTAGGTCTACAGGGGCAAACATAGAGTATGACTTATGAATTTGGATGAATTCAGTAGTTTTGGCTCGAACCTATATATTTATATATATATATCAAAAGATCCACTAAATAAGTATACATCATAGATTTGAACCCAATAAATCAAATGAACTATGATAGAATCCCCGAACTCAAACCCGTAATGCTCAAATTCTGGATCTACGTCTATTCTGGAATCCACTAACCCTCAAGGATTACAACTTCGGCTCAACTTGACTAACCCCGTGCTCCTCTAAAGATAAGAATTGCTTTACCCAACTCCCCTTCTCGACAAAAGGGGAGAAATCTCCAACCATACACTTAGATAGCGTTTGGCAATAGATTTTGAATCAAATTTTGAAAATTTATCAACAAATATCCATTTAGCCATGAAATTTGATCAGATTTCGCTGATCTTCAAGTATTTTCAAGTTACTAGCTTTTCGGAGAAATTTCACTGTCACTCATAAAACTTCAATTCTTTTCCAAGTAAAACACATGTCCCAAGCCCCAACACAACTTGCAACTTTCAAAAATCACAACTTCAAAAAACTCAAATTTTCAAGTTTCAACCTCAAAAACTCAATTTTTCAAGTTTCAAAATCAAAAACTCAAAATTTTCAAGTTTCAACTTAAAAAACTCAAATTTTCAAATTTCAACCTCAAAAACTCAAATTTACAACTTCCAAACTTCAAAATCAATGACCAAACGGGAGTTAGTAATTTCAACAACAAAATCATCTAACTTTAACAGTAATATAAGAAAAGCATTTTCACCAATCCATATAAAACTTCAACAAAAACAACAAATTAATCATCAATAAAACTCTCTCTCACACATACCGATTTGAGTTCCCCAAATTGCTTTGCATCCGAAAGAAATTCTCTCATCTTAGCCGTCCTCGGATGATGCATCCACATAGTACCATCCATAAACTGCACTCCACTAGCTTCACACGCCGCCAAAATCACATCCACTTCTTCAACATTCAACCCTACAGGCTTTTCCAGTAACAAATGCTTCTTCTTCTGGGCAGCAAGCACAGCCCATTTGATATGAAGACTTGTCGGTAACGGCACATAAACCGCATCAACATTTGGATCGTCGAGAACTTCTTCATAGCTACCGTACACTTTCGCCGTCGCCGGAAAACCATTATCGGCGGCGAATTTTTGGGCTTTTTCGATTGAACGACTGCCGACGGCGTAGAGAGTAGCGGTTTGTGAAAGGGCTATAGCGCGTGATACTTTCCGTGCGATTTCAGCACAGCCTAAAATTCCGATTTGTATGGTGGAAACTGCCATTTTCGTTTTGTTTGTTCAGTGAATAGCTAAGAATCTATAGGGACAAATGCTATTCACACACCGTGTAATATTTATTAATTCGCTCATATACTAATATTAAAGTCCGATTAATTTGCTTTTATAAAGCTTCATTCCATATTCAATATGTCACATTTGTCACACCTTTGGATGGCTTGTAATATTATATTAATTTTTTAATTTAAATACAATATTTATTTTAATTATTAATTAAATTTTATAATATCATATTATTTGAATCCACCGTTAAATAATAATAAAAAAATTCATTTGGTATAACAATGAAGAGGTCTCTATTCTCAGCTGTTTTCTTCTGGGATAAATTTGGAAATGGAATTAGGTATTTTAATATCTCAATAATTGATATTCTTTCCATTTAGATTTACTTGTCAAATTTGATTTGACACATCTATCTATATATAAGAGGAGAAGAAAAAACGTCATATGTCAGCGTCACAATTTTTTAGAATTTTAAATAATTAATTATTATATAACTATTATCTATCTATCAATAAAAAAATCTATCTATATAATAGGAGAAGAAAAAATGCCACATGTCAGCGCCACAAATTTTTAGAATTTTAAATAATTAATAATTAATTATTATATAACTATTATCTATCTATAAATTAAAAAAAAATAAAAAAATAGACACATGTCATCAACTTACACAAATACTGACAAATGTATTGTATTTCTAAAAATAAATTTAACTTTTATTTAAATACAATTTATAAATTAGTAAAAAATTGATTATTTTTAGTATAAAATAGATTCAATAATTTTTTTTAAAATACATTTTTTTTTAAAAACAAAACTACAGTTCCATATGTCCTCAAGAACTTTAAAAGTATATCGCTAAATTTTTCTAATTATCTTTTATTAAAAGAATAACAATTTTAAAAAGGAAAAAAAAACATACGTAAATTAACATTAATTTAAAAAGGGAAAAATATTGCCACTTTAATTATATCTCTAAAATTTTCTAATTATCTTCTATTAAAAGAATAGTATTGATTTATTTTATCTTTTATTATTTAAATAGTATTGCTTTATATTTTTATAAAAAGTAGAAAAGACTAAATAAAATTAAAAAAAGCATTGTCCATCTGCCATTTTAAATAAATAAAAAAATACCAAAACCGTCCATGAATTAACAAAAAACTGTTAAATGAAGAAAAAAAAAAATTAAAAAAATTATCCATAAGCCATTTTCAATAAATAAATTACAAAATTATCCACTAATTAACAAGAAACGGTTAAATGAAGATATACTTCAATATTTTTAAAAAAATGATTTTAAATGGGTTTTTTTTTCAAATTATATAAACAACACACGTAATATTAATTTAAAATAGTTACTTTTTGAATTTGAATTTAAAGTGGTTACCTAAAACTGCTCCACCCATTATCTCTATTCTCTCTCTATATATATCTATATATACATAACTAAATTCAATTAAACAATTAATGGATCTATTCTTCTTCAAATGTGGAAAGTTATTTGTTGAATTAGTT
>JAJOOR010005333.1:0-61065 GCA_036250505.1 Solanum acaule | reverse complement strand
AGCTAGTTTGAAGTGTTGGATTGCTTTCCTCCAAGACTTGGTATGTCCTCATGGATTCGAGGATAAGACTTTTAAGTTCTTTTGTTCATGTAATGGACTTCTTTTTATTGTAAAGGGCTGTGTCCCTACTTATGTTTTGCGACTGTGTCTAAGATGGCCATGTGAGACTTAGGCTTCCGCTGTGTGTTTTTAAAGTTGTTTTAAGAAGTTTAAATGTGTAGATGTAAATAAGTTTTTTTTTATTCCGCACTATTTTCATTATTGAATGCAATGAATGACTATGTGGCTCGTATAAGACCCCTTCGGGGTCGAGTATGCCTTGTTACGACTTGAGGGTGCTCCCGGGTCGTGACAGTTTTGATGAAAAAACATCTCGATTTTCGGAAGTATTAGCCTTCCCCCACTGCAAAACCACCTTTTTGGGTGCATCATAACAAAGGGTCCTCTTTTAGTCATCCCTATAGCCAAGGGTTAAAATCCAGACCAATGGAAGAAGTTTTTTTTTTATGTTAAGAGATTTTGATGGGATTAACCTTATTTGTTTCAGGACTGTGGTGATCATGTGATCCAAATATGTGTTCCAAAATTGGAACTACGATTGGACCTCCCCCAAATATATCGATTTGAGATTCGTTGTGGAACAAAGCATAGAGAACCGAGGGAGTGCAAGTAGATAGGCTAGTCAGAATAGTTGATCAGGACAAGGTTCTTTGATTGGATCAATGCATATACAACTCTACAAAAATCCCGAATCTCTAGTCCATAAAAAAACTGGATTTTTGTGGGTTAACTTTTTTGTAGGAAAGGCGGTCACAAGAAGAAATACCTACCAATGAATGGATTAGTGTACTAACAGAAAGGGCCTTACACATAGGGACATGGCTGATCCCCCTACCATAAGAAAAAGAATGTTTGTTTCTCCTATGAGCATTTGTATTAAGAAAGGAGTCATATTATTTAGAGAAAGATGCACTCAAATTAAATTTTACCATATTTCATGGTTGTCGTTAAGCAACCCACAGGTAGAATACTTTGGCCCACCAAATGGGACAACGATAGTAGCTGCCTTGACTCCCTCTTTCTCTTTTCTACGCTCCCCTTCTGATTTTAAGTAGTACTCCAATATCTCTACCTTAGAATGAGTTAGATTCCGTGTGTTGACAAAAAGGAATGCATGGATGCTAAAGAGATGTCTATGACATAAGTGCAATCAAGTAATCGACAAACTAATCCTCATAATTGATATAAGAGCATTCCATCTCTAGTGTACTATACATTTTAATTGAAAGATAAGAATGAGAATGTTTGCTTCCACACGAAGGATTGCCTCTTATTCCAATCAAAGAGAAAACAAGAGACACCTCATTAAGCAAGAATCCGGTCAAAATTATTATTACAAAAGTTAATTACTAAAAATCTAGATTCTCAAAACTTATAGATTTCAACTTTATAATTTTTTTTCTAATTTCACAGTTCATCAGGGATGCGTGGATGCATGATAAAAGGTGCAGATTCAACCGAACACAATGACTTTTGTCAAAATTATTAAATTCAAATTCAATAACTAAAAAAACTTTCAAATTCTGAATTTGTCTCTTCAGGTTCAAGTGGTCGACCCCATGCATGTGCAAATAATTAACACATAGTAAGAAAAAGAGTTCACTAGGTGTCTTGTGGATAATCTACCAGCCAATGTCTCACACACTCAAAATCGTTAATTTTTTAATAATGTCATGCACCATTAATGCATTATTGACACACCCCCATTCACATAAAATTTAACACACTCCTACCTGTCTTTCTATTTTAGAAAAATAAAAACACCAAAAAAATGAACAACAAACAAACAAACACCTCTCTACCAATTTTAACACAAATTTTTTACTTGCAAAGTTGACAATATTTTTGAAAGATAGGGAGAATTCCATGTTGTATAAAATAAAATGTCAAGAGGGGACAATGTACACTAGAGGAATGTCATAATTTTTCATCGTAAGTTACTCAGCATGGAACACTTGATTGGCGTATCATTCCTAAGCAAGTTGGTTTGTTTCTTTTATCCCTTTTTAATTTTGTGTTCAGTATTTGTATTATTTTTTGTGCTAAAAATCTCAATCTAAAGGTAAAACATTCCCGACCATATACATATTTTCTTCCAAAGACTCGCAGGGTTGCACTCAAGACCTCTGGTTGTGTATAGAGGAATACTTCAACTCTATGGCCCTTGGATTTGGCTCCAAAATTATTGTCACACTCGTGTCTCATTCAGCACACTTGTTTTCATTTTTATTGTATGAGTAACATAACTTAAAATTCCACACTTCATCCCAACCTTTGGTGGTCACATTATTCCGTTTTTTTTGTTTTTCCCTAAGTGTATGATATCTGGTATGATCTGGATTCATGCCTAATAGTTTGAATTTGAGTAAAATTCTTCATACCTAAGTCGATTGACTTCGTAAGTTCGAGAAGGGGATTCAACATTTAATATATGTATAAAAATGATTTGACTTATACACGCAATACAATAATTTTCTTGTGAAAAGAAGTGTGAAATCCACATTGTTGATCACCTCACACGAAGCATGGATCACCCAATTGGCATGACCTCACCCAAATTGACAATGCTCAGCAATTGAATTAATTGAGGTAGGTCGGCAAACTCAAAGAGGAACGGTGACTTGCCAAATGAAAAAGGCGAACTTGTTGACCATCACCGTAGGTGATAGAACTTTGAGAAAAATTGACGGCTTAAAATGTGAACAAAGGTGGTACTCGGCGATCCACATAGTGTGGAAGTAAGACTACAACGAGCTCACTGACTGAGGTTTAAACACTTGAAGCCTGAAGAAAAAGAGAGGTGAGGTAAGGAGCAAACAACAATCCACCGAATGTGCTAAGCGAGCTCGTCTAACGTCGCCTATATGGTCATGTACTGATTTTTGGGTCAAGTATTGGTAAGAATAAATAGCCCAAAAGAGATAGACATAAGGGTTCTGAATCTTTTATAAAGACTAGTCTAATCACTTTTCCTCCGGAGTTTAGAGAGAGAAACACTTTACTTTTTAAAGAATATTTTTAGTTTTGTGGTTTTCAACTTTGCTATTGAAATTGATAATTTCAAGTTAAATTCAAAGTGGGTATTGCTTATAACTGCTTAATTTCATCTTTCCCATGGTTTCTTTCATATAGGTGTAATTTCTTTATATTTTGTGATGGGTGGCTAAAACTCCGAAGTGTAGGGGTGCAATTATGGGGTTCAGTGTTGATTTAATGTAGTCGGTTTTGTGTTTTGTTCTATTTTATTGCTGCTCCTACATGAATTTGGGCAAATTAGCATGAGGTTAATTTATGGGCTAAGATTGCAAACTTAATTCCTACTTCTGATCTCCGATTGGTGATCTAAAGAGATTTATTGGAGTGGATAATTTAATTGATACTTGCAATTTAGGTTTGATGTATGTAATTTGCTATAAAAAAAAGAATATGGGTCGGATCTATTTGTCCTATTTCTACATCAAAGGAGATAATAATGTAAGGTACTAGGTTGTTTATTTATGCAAATACATTAGACCGAACGGACATTAGATGAAATAATGTTATAAGATTGAAAGAAGATTAGTGTCGTTGAAGATGACCCAGCCTATCCTTGAAGGTTTAGCACTACATATCAACACAATTACCTCTATGTGATATAGATTTCCAATCCCCGCATTCCTAGATCACTTGTTAGTTAATTGAATTTCTAAAGTTTTAGTTTAATTTTGACTATTGATAACAAAACCCTTTTTCATAAAATTTTTGGAATCATCTACTCATTGTTCTTATTACTACAAATGAATTGATTTACCTTTCACATTTCTTGATAGAACTCTCTACGCTATATTACTCTCTTTGGGACTTGACCCCAACTCATAGTTTATTGTTTTTATTGTTTTTATTGACTACGATCGCTTACTCTTTGGATTTGTTTTAGAGAGTAGTTTGAGCGTTATAAAAAATGGTACCGCTGCCGGGGAGAGATGGCTAAGAATTCCATTTGAAGAATTAGTTTGTAAATTTATTTTATTGTAGTAAATTGTTGTTTTGTGTTGTTGTTTGTTGATTTGTAGCCCTAAAACATTAATGACCAAGGTAGTGACAATGATAGTCACTAAGGACAAAACGACAACATGGATGATTTGAATGACATGCACATTATGGTCATTCAAACCACAAGAGCCATCCGGTTACCTCCCACAACAGGGAGGCATGTACGTTTTCATGTAACTAGAACAATGCTACAACTGCTCAAATTAAGAGGAATGTTTGGGGGTTTAGCCCTAGAAAACCCCCATAAACACCTATGGAATTTTGTGGATGTATGTGGGGCGTTATTATTAAAGAAACATCTTACAAGAGTCCATAAGGTTAAGGTTATTCCCATTCTCTTTGACGGGAGAAGATACAAGATGGTTGGCAAAAATTGTCAAATGATTCCATTACTTCTTGGGAGGAGCTTACTAAGGCCTTCTTAGAAAGATTCTTTCCTCCCTCAAAGATGATAAAACTTAGGGACTTGATCTAAAACTTCAAGAGAATTGAAGGTGAACCTTTATATGAGACACAATTGCAGCTCTGGAAATTACTCTTGCAATTACAACGCATGGTTTCCCAGACCATTTGCCACTGCAATTCTTTTATTATAGCCTTGATTCAAACAATAAAGGAGTGGCTGGTAAACTTGCCCAATGTGGGCTGATGCGAGAACCATATGAGGTAGCATCATTGTTGCTTGATGACATGACCAAGCTAAACCGAGCATGGCATACTAAAGAGGACCAAGTTTCTTCTCTACAATGAGCATTATCAAGGAACAAAGTGAGTAGGAGCATGAACGAGATAAAAATATTGCAAAAATTATTACTAATCATGATTTATCGTCTAAATATGTCATGGGATGTGGATTGAAATCTATAAATGCAGTTGGAAAACCTAGCGGGTAGTTCCCGGAGGATGCCATGATTGAGACATTGTACAATGAGGATGTACAATATTTGGGAAACCAAATGGAGGGTCCTAATCCAAACTACCAATGACAAGGTTGGAACAAGGAGCTAGATAGTGGTTGGAAAGATTGGAGAGATAGAAATTGTAGAGATAGTGAGGCTGAAAAAGATAGGTATATTCCTCCCCATGATTGTCCACGACCAAAACAACCACCTAGTCCAGAAGGAAACCAAACCAAAGGATATTGTCACAAGGATCTTCAAAAAGGTTGAAGGGTCCAACAAAGTAGTGAAACAATTGAAAAATGAGCCTCCACCTTATCTACAATGGTGACCTTTCATTTAGTGTCTATAAAACAATAAGAGACTAAAATGGACCAGATCTCCACCCATCTCAATACAAGGCAAAAGGGAATATTTCCTAGCAATACCATACCAAACCCTGGAAATGATTCTTGAGAAATTGAGAACTATCATGCCACGATGTTAAATATGGCATTTCTTAGGAGGCAACCCAAGTCTTACTTTTATTTTATTGCTTTCAATAACGTGATATGAATGTAGGTTGAAAGGAAGTCAAAGTGTTGCAAGGGAAATTAGGCGATGCCAAAACAATTTTGGCAATCCACCGAAGGCATTATGCAGACTCATTTGCTATCCACCTTTTGAGTTGGAAAAAATAAGAAATGTACTGTAAACTTAGGCGATTTAAGCTCCAAACAATGATACGCCAAAGTACACTATGAAAACTTCGTCGAGTTTGCCGAATCAGCCTTTAAGTTTGGTATCCTCTCAGGCCTCTTCGACGAACTTCAACCCCTTCGGCTATTAGCTGAATGATCTCAGCGACATTAGTTGCAGCTCACCAAACATTCCTGGCATAAAATGGCCAAGAGTCTTTTCATTTTCAAATGGAAACCCTTTAAGACCTTTGAAGTCTTTTTCCCTCATAAGCTTCTAATACCATATTTTAGTGATTTGGGTAACTTGTTTGTGTGCTTTTGATTAATATGAGTGCATTGGCTTCCTTGTAGTTGCGACCCAACCCTATTTTCCCTCATTTGCTTCTATTGTTCTTCTACTAAAGGCTGGTTCTCAATTTCTATCTCAATTCTTTGCGCTTAATTTTGTATTTTTATATGGGCTAAAGTCTGTTTGAAGCATATTGTTGGTTAATTTCATTAGGTAGTGTGTAATGAACTTTACCCATGAGTTAGCTAGTTGAGTTTATGCCTAAAATTGCTAAATTTAATTGTGTCGGTTAAAAGTTAGCATATGCTTTGTCTGGATTGAATTTCATGTGGGTGAAGTTTGATTAGCCCAATGTTGCTCCGATTACATAATTTTGCACAATGATAGATGGAGTGACGACTTTCTTAAGGGAAAATCATCTGTTTGAGTAATATTTTGTTATACTTGGGGGATCACTTAGTAGCCATGGGCAAAAAAAGGATGTGGGTAGATTAGAGATTTGATTGGGAACTAGGTATTGTTGCGTATTGTGATTTATGTCGTGAAAAGAGGCACTGGGATAAACACCGCCTGTTTGACGGGCTTGTCTATGCTCGCAAAGGCAGTTAGGCGAATCTTCGAGTAATCCCCAGCTCGCCTTTCTTGAGTAAATATGTGACTTGGGTACTGTTCCATTCGATGGGCTTGTCTTGGTCAACAAAACCCATTTGGAAAATTGCCAAGTGGGAGTGGACATTGCCCTTTATGCTTGTTCTTTTTAATTTTGGAGTGTCACTTTCGTTGGACTTGTCTTAGCCCATCAAAACAAACTTGGTGAATCTCCGAGTTTGAGTTGACTCCGCCCTTTGTTCCTGAGTTCTTTGAAAGTGTGTATTATCCATTATAGAGACCTAACCTGATCTCATCTAACCTTTTTAGCACACTGCCTTCCCAGTGGGTGAACTTTAGAACATTTTTGAACTATGTTTTAATTTGGGTTTTGATTTCAACTAACTTTCACCGAATCTATGCTTGTATGAATGTGCTCTACAGATAATGGCAAAAACAAAAGGAAAGTGAGTTGTGACTTTCGATAGAAATCCGATAAGGAATATCCTCCTCCTACTCCATTCAAAAGGTACATAGGGTTTCTATTAATGAGCCATCTGAGGCTTCTCACCCACAAAAAAACAACTCTACACTTCTCTATGTGTGTGAGCAACCTAAAAAGGTGGTTGTGAAGAAAAGAACGGGCATCCGGTTCAAGTTGGTGCAACCTTCTTTAGCTCAAGCAAATGCATCTCGTGTTCTTTACATGATTGCTCCAAAGTCACTCAATAGGCTCAAGGCTGGTGGAGAGCGTACAATTCTTCAGGAGTAATAACTTTCCATAAATGGTGTCATTAGTGACTACCCTGTGATCTAGGACACAATCTAATTTCACAAGTTCGAGTGGTTCACCAAGCCTCGAGATACATATTTTTTGGTTTTGGTGAGGAAATTTTACACTGCATATGCACAAGCCCCGCCAAAGATGAGAAAGGGCACTATGTGGAAACCCTTAGAGGAAGTTAAAGTACATGGAAAAATGGTACATTTTCATGCAGGTGCCATCAACATTGCTCTAGGCACTTCAGCTAATCGGGTTGACATGTTTACAATGTGTATGCCATGACCATGGCTCTCCCAAGGGTTGGTTAGCACTGCTTATTTCCAACATCTCTCCACCTAAAATGGTTGACGGTACAAGAATAGAGAAGAAGGACTTGAATATTGGGGCTTAGTACTGGTTTGAATTCATTAGCAGTAATATTATGCCTTCACAGAGTGAGTTCGTCCTTCAGCACCCAGAAGTTGTGTTAGTTGGTACAATCATCGATAGAGAGAATATTAATGTGGGGTTAATCATTGTGGATGAGATGCTATTACGGGCCACACAAGAGAAAATTTAGCCTTTATTACCATTCTTGATCACACAATTATGTGCAAAGGTTAAAGTTCCTTTCCGGGGAAAGTCTGTTATGCAGATCACCCCAACCTCCTCCAATGAAATCTGGGAGATTGAAGTGGATTATCTATGGGGTGATGCGGCTCGGAGGAAGCCGCCACCACCAGACACTACGCCCGTGGTTGATCTTACTACACGTTTTGTTGAGGCCACTCCATCTCCTTCTATTGTGAAGCAATCAGGTATACCCAAGATTTTCTTAGTACCCTCTACTTCAATGGTTCCTGTTGCACTTACCCCGACTCCTATATCCCGTCCCCTATTTACTAAGTCCATTGTTTATCAAATTGGCAATCTTGCTCGCTTAGTATATGGCTGCGAGGTTTGAGAAGGATTTGCCCAAAACAATTGATCGGGCTGTTGAGGTTGATTTAGCTATATTGAGGGTTTAGTTGACTCAGTGTAAGGCCTCTACTAAGTCACATGGTGTGAGGTTGGATAACCAGACTATTAGGTTAGAGGTCTTCGAGAAGGCTAAGAGTAGCTCAGATATGCTATCTTTGATGAGGGGTGAGATTGATACTCTGAGGGATGATTTAGACCAACTGAGGTCTATGAATACATTGATCCTGTTGGGAAAGGTTCCCCTACCTTATGTGCATAAGTCTGTGCCCCCGGTTGTGCTTAGTTGTGAGCTTGTTAAGAGTGTGGCTAAGTTGGAGAGGTGAGATAATGTAATAGTTAATGCTAGTGATGTGAGAGCAGATGATAAGGCCGATGATGATTTGGCTGAGGAGACAAACAAGGAGGAGCTGAGGAGAGAAGCGGATGAGCAGTGAATAGCTGTGACACAAACTGAGTTGCAGGACCTTGAGGAGACGATGGTCCATGCTACGCTAGAGAGATCCCTTATGGAGACCTCTGTAGTTGGTACCAGTGGAGTCTCTTTTGATGCCATCATTCCTCCTAGTGATATGCCGGGCACTGGGGCAAGTGTAGCCTATTGTGATCATTTTTTCAGGAACTGGTGCCCAAGATGATGCCACTCCTCCCAAAACTGCAGATGAGAGAACTGCACAGGCATAGCCTATGAAGGGGACTTTTACCTCTTCTCTCGTACTCTTTTATTTTATTTTGCATTGAGGACAATGTTATTTCATTTTGGTGGGGTTAGGGAATTCGTGCCAACTTTCCGCTTTTTATTTTATATTGTTACTTTCAGTTTTATTTTGGATGATTGTTGTATTTTGTTTGATTTTATTATAGAGGTTTGATTGGTTTATCTTATTTTGTCTTTCTCAAAATTTTCTTTTGCACCATGAATTTTGGAAATCATTGAAATGCTTGTGTTTTCATTGATAATAATTTGAGGATAAATTGTGTTCAATATCAATGTCTTGTGTAGTACTCATGGTGAGCATTATGTTTAGTGTTTGTGTTGGAAGAAGAAATTGTGGTTGCACTTTTGAATGATCTTTTTGAATCTTTTGTTGACTATCTGCGTTTTGATATGAGCCTTGCAATTTGCATATAAGATTTTGATCTTTTCGGGTTGTGCTAAATGATTATGTTTAAATTGCAACGTGTGGTGAGGTTTAACCTGGAAGCATGCTTGTGGAACCCTAGAATTTGTCTTGTTAGTCCAACTTTTTTAGCTTTAGTGAATGTATGGAATCATTTTGGGTAGAAATTTAGGGAGAGAGCCCAAATTTTCATATCTTTTTTGTGACTACATTGTAAGGGTGTGCAATTATTTTTCACCATTTGAACCTAAACCAATTGGTCACAACCATATTAAAACCTCTTGAACCAAATTGTCCTTAATTGCACACCCAAAATCCCTTTCAAAGCATTGATTTGTTTGAATAGCCAACGTATATACTATATTTTATATTATATTATATTATATTAATTTATTTATTTGTATATGGTAAAACCTGTCTAAATTAATATAGGCAGGACCATGAAATATTAATATTTTATAGAGGTATTATTTGATCGATAATATAATATTTATTAATTTAAAGAGTGTTTTGACACCGCAAATTTTTTTTCAATGATGAAATCTCAACGAATTTGAAAGAACCCACTTGTGAAAACGTCATTCATGAAATTGAGATCATGATTAATGATCTCGGTTACCTCCTTAAAATGGACGTTAAAACCTACTGGATGGGTTAAAATGATACATGTTCAGAGGTCCAGAGCTTAGAACAAATTGTGGACATCATTGGAAAAATAATGTTAATGATAAAGTTGAAGATGATAAATATCTTTGGAACCAGTTACGCATAAGGAAGCACTTGCATCTAGAACTCTTCACAATTTACCATGCAATTAGAAAAGACAACACCAAAACTTTTGGATGCAATAAGAAAAGTTAGAGATGAACTTCAACTAGATTAAATTTTAACAAAAAACAGAACATAATAGAATCATAATTCACTAAATTTTCTTCAATATATTTGTACTTTTAAATTAATTTATAATATTATTGAGACTATATATTTATATAGGGGTCTTCTGGAAATATATTATCTTATTATCTTATCGAAATGAGTGATTTTTTCCATTGGCTCAAGTCGGAACCGGAGGAAATTATTATCTTAGAGAGATTATTAATTAACTGAGTATTAATTTAGTGACGTTTTACTATATATTATATTAATAGGTGACACCTTTTCACATTGATGGGTAGTAACTTTTTTATAGAGTTATGACTTTTTCGATTAGTTATGACATTTCGAGAAGTTGTGATTTTCCTGAAGGGTTGTAACTTAACTGAGAAGTCACGATAAGCACATTTTCATACTATCATTTGTTGTCTATAAATAGAGAGTTTTTTCTCACACTTTTAAACTACAAATTTTGTAAGTTTTCTATTCTTCTTCTTAAAATAAAGAAGATTGTGAAAGTTGTTCAATTATGCAATTACAATATTTTTTTGTGGGTAAACTAGACAGATCAACAAAATTTGATGCAACAAGGAGAATTGAATAACTCAACTTCAAACGAAAAGACTATATAGATAATTAATTTAGATGTACTCATTTTCAAAGCCATAAATATACTTTTGCAGCCACTTCTACTTGACAAGAAGTTCAATGATTTTTGTTGCACAAACTACAACTTGGTGTTCAAGCTGTGTAAGTCTCAAACCGTTAGAGAAAATGGATTTGATCAAAAACTTATTTGAAGAGTCCAAACTAGATTTAATAGGTACTCCTCTGTTTTCAATTTATTTGTTGTAATTTTATATTTATTTAGTTTAATGTAGAATGTTCTTTTTTCTTGGGGGTGGGGGCACATCTTTAAGACCACAAAGATAAAAGACATTTTTATATATTCAGCATATCCTTAAATTAAAAGTCATTTTTATTTTAAATTTTCACGTCAAATTAAAATTAGACAAATCTATATCCATCTTTTTTATCTATACTACCTTACAAGAATGAACTACTTAACTTAAATATTAAATTATTATAATACCACCAACATTAAACACCAAATTTTAATTTTCTTCTATATTTTACATTGTGTTATATTTCTTTATTTATATTAAAAGAAGAAATCTTTTAATATCGAAGGGTGTGACATTTCGAAAGAGTTATAACGTTTCCAATGTGTTGTGATCTTTTCGAAGGGTTGTGACTTTTCTATAGGGTTGTGACTTTTTCGAAAGGTTTTTCAAAAGAGTAATGAATTTTCCGATCATGAGTTGTGATCTTTTTTGAAGGTTAGTGAATTTTTTTAATAAGGCAGAGTAAAAAAAATATCATACACTACCCTTTGTTGGCTATAAAAAGAGGGGTTTCCTCAAAAATTTTAACTACAACTTTTTAAAGTTTTTCCTTGTTTTTCTTCTTCTTAAAACACCCATTTAGTATATCTTCTATATTTTATATTATATTTTATTTATATTATATTATATTAGAAGAAGACACATCACATTGAATGGTTACGACTTTTCCAAAGAGCTTGTGACTTTTCTAATGAGTTATGTCCTTTCCGAAGGGTTGTGACTTTTATGATAAGAAACAATATGCACATGCTCATACTACCCTTTGTTAAATATAAATGGAGGGGTTTCCTCACATTTTTAAACTATTATTTTTTTATGTTTTCTATTCTTCTCTTCTTAAAAACTCAAGTTCGATTTACAGACGTTGACAATCTCAAAGTTCGGTGAAATTTGAACATTCCCTAGCATGAATGTTAATTTGATATAATACTTCAACTAAAAATATCAAATTTAGTATTCCTTCTATATTTTATATTAATACTTATTTATATTATATTAAAAGTAAGAACAACAATACAACAATAACTAAGTCATGCACTATGGGGAGGGAGGAGAAAGTATATTTAAGAGGTGCATCTAAGAGATTTTAAGAGTTACTAACTTTCAGTAGTAATCATAAGAAAGTTTACATCCACTGTTCATATATAGGAACTTATACTTTATCATTTGTTTTATAATTGCTTACTTAATTTTTTTTATTTAATAATATTCAGATATTTTAAAAAATAAGTGTAGTCATGGTTTGATATTCACGTGCAACGCACATGCGTCAAAACTATATTATATATATATATATACTAGTTTCAAGAGTAATACTTAGTGAGCTCAATAACTATGTAGCTACGGGAATTAGACAAAAGAGTACGGAAATAAGACTTCCAGTTGCAAAATTTCCTTTTTCTTTTCAAAACTTAAAATTTGAGAAATAATTAAAATGTTGGGTGCCTCACGAAGCTTTCCTGTAGGATGAATTTTATGGATAAATTTGCAAAATAGAGTCTACCTCATAGTTTCTGAGTAAATAATTTTTATTGTCTTCGCTCTTGCTAATGATAATCTATACCTTCAAGTTTAAATACACTAAATTTTCTCATACTCTTAATCCTTACTTTTATTTTCTTACACAATAAAAAATAAACTGATGTACAACTTTTAAACATGCATCAAATTTTTTTGCTAATGTCTAAGGTCTCAGTAGCATACTATCAAACACTAAATTAAAGGGAAAACTTGGCATAATATAGACATGCATGTGAAAAAAATTTCACCAAAGAATCCATCCATCCTAAAAGAGTACATTTTTTACACGATTTTTGTTACTAATTCACCCAATTTCCATTACCAACGATGACTATCAACTTTTACCAATATAACAATGATATAGATGAAGAAGGAATAGAGAAATAATTCACCAAAAATAAGCAAATGAAAAAAAAGAAATAGAATGGAAAAAGAAATGAATTAACAGGACGGAAAAGAAAAAACAGAGACGCAAAAAAGAAGGTGGAAAAACAAATTAACATATAAATACCTTCAAGATGAGGCATTGACTGGTTTTATTTAGACCAAAAGTGAGTACATCAAGTAACAAGATAATCAAATCATGGATGATATCAATTTCGATTGAAACTCACGACGGTCTTTCACCATCGGAGACTCCACGATGACCTTTATCATCAATTACAGTTTTAGCAGCGTTTTGGACACCCAGTTGATCACTTAAATCTTGTACACCATCCTTCCCCTCTATTATTGAATTAAGCCATGTAAGTTGAGACTATGTTGCGGACAAAACTATCTCTTCCAGTATGAGCATTTGAAAGAAGGAAGAAAGGGATATGAAAGATAATAGAAATTAATGGAGTAGAGAAGGTGGAATCCACGTGTCAAAGGAAATAGTTTGGTAATAGGTAGTGCAATACACCTGTAAACAATAGATCAAACTAAAAGTACCACTCACATTACTTTTTGTAGAATTTGGGAATGCAATGATCGTATATATATATAGAGAGAGAGATGGAGATGTGAGAATGCCCATATAATTTTACCATTTAATGCTCATATTCACTTTGATCACCAATTAAGCAGGGGCGAACCCACATGCGGACTTTTGGGTGCTCGAGCACCCATTAACCTTGTATCAAACTATGTATATTTATATAGAAATTAAGAGAAATAATATATAATTAAATAACGAGCACTCACATAACAAGTGGTGTGATTGACGTGGTGGTTGATTGTGGGTGCTCATGCTCAACAATACACTTTTGCGTATGGGTTCGATTCCCAGTGAGTACATTTTGTGTCTGAGTTCGATCCCCAATCAACAAAGTTTTTAAACTCACTTCTCTCCTTATTTATTATCGTATTCACTTGGATTTTCTTTTATTTTTCTTCTTTACTCCCTAGGTTGATTGTATTTTTTCCCTTTCACTCACTACGTTTTGCTATTTTCTCTTAAATAGAGTTTATGTAAAATAAGCTTTTTTTTTCTTTATTCAAAATACTATTTATTATAGTTTTTCTTGTGGATTGTTTTTGCTATCATGTTCAAACATGGTTGTTGTTTTTCTAATGATGAGTAATAAATTTATGCACTTACATTTTTTAATTGTAAGCTAAGTCGGGTAAGAGTTAGGTAGACAGCAATATAAATACACACACACACACTATATATATAAATATGATCAAATACCAATTATTGGAAAACTATACGCATAGCCGAAGCATTTTAAAAATCTTATTGCTTACATGCATAATCGATAACACATACGCTTATGCTAGAAAACATATGATCAAGCTAGAACATAAACCTTCTGAAATTTAATTCGATTAATAACTCTAGAAGCGTGAGCAAATACCTTCAAATGAATCTACAAGTTAGACTACAGTTCAGTTGTCTTCTACAGTGATCCTAAGTCATAACTGAACTCTCTTAATACTTGGTGGGAATGTATCGTTCTTTTTCTAGTTCAAAAGAATACCTATTTATAGAGATTTCTTCCCAATATAAAAGGGAAAAGAAAACCCACGTTTTTCTTGAAAAAACAAGAAAACTCACGCGTTTCTCCAATTTTCCATTAGAAATAGGATACTAATTTCTAGTTAAATATGGGAATGGTATGGACTACATAATTAATTATTGAGGCTCACTATTTATGAAAATAATTTAAATAATTAATTAAAATAATTCTTATCATAATAAATTACAAATCATTTCACTAGATATTCATAATTGCACTCCTACATTTATATTTCAAAATCCCCCATTAAACACTTATGTAATTCCACATGTTAAAATTACAGATAATAATCAATAAATAAAATTACTGAAAATTTAATTCAAAGATTAATTTTCTTTAGAGCACCGCTTAACTTATTTCATGTGTCGATTCATAAATTCACTTACAAGGTTTGACACGATGAAATATTATAAGCTTCTCAAAAATACATATAATACATCTCTATTGTAACATCTCGCAAAATGAAATAGCTCAGAAGAAGCTAAGAACTAGAAATAGTCAATTTTTGGAAAGAATGAAAAATCTAGAAAATTGTTTAAGTTAGGAAAGGTGAGTTTTTGGTCAACTTCAAACGACCATATCTCCTAGCTCAGGATGAGTTAGGTGTAGATCCAGATATGGTTAGAAATCTCTTGGAATGATCGTTCCAATGCCTCCAAGTTTGCGCGATTCTGAGTTTGTATGAGTAAGTTATGCCCTTTGGAAGTAGGGCTGTTGGATTAAGGAAATGTCTAATCCGTATTTTTAAAGGGTATATTAGTCTTTTCATGGCCCTATTATTTTAATCCATTTTTAGTAGTTTAATATGGGTCAAATCAGATTTAAGTCAGTTTTAGAATTTGGAATTTCACGCTAGAGCTAAGGAGAAAAGAAAAGAAGAAGGAGAAAGGGCAAGATTCATCAAGATCGATCAAGATAGTTGGGATTTTCACCAAGGGTTTATTCCTACCAGGTATGTGAGGCTTCCATAACGTTGGGATCGTTCTCCCATGTGCCAAGCATATTTATTTCAGTTGGAGTCGTCCTAAAGGAGTTTGAATATTGATGATCTTGATACCCATACTTGAATTCATATATTGTTCTTGAATTTGACTGAGTTAGGAAGTTTATGAAATCATTACGTCGTATTATAGAGTTGTTTCGAGTTAGGTTCTTAGGTACACTTTCTGGGTATATGTATCTAAAAGTAATTTAAGAAAAAGAACCGAGTTTGGGTGAATTGGGGCTGGAAAATGAAGAAGAAATTTCGTCGAACGAAATCTAGCAGTGGTGGCACGTCGCGGAGCTGGATCCTAGAATTGGGAATTTTCATTTCGCATCGCGGAGCCGCCACGGAGTCTTCTGCCTCAAAAGTCATTTTCGAAACTAAATTTTAAAAGCTTCTCCACATCGCAAACCCACCCTCAAATATTGATTTTCAGTCTTTTCTTATATTTAGCTATCTAAAATCATTCCTAAACATTATGAGATCTTTCCAATCACAAATCACAATCCTTGAATCCATACTTTAATTCAAGGACCAGTTAAGAGTCAGACCATGAGCAGTTAAGATCAAAGTCAAGAGTCAAGTTAAGGGAAGTCCCTCAAAGTTTTCAAAAGTCTTTTATAAACGGTTCAACTTTGTTTTAAGACTTAAAGTTCAAGTTGAGTAAAGAGTAAAGTTTGAAGTCCATTTCTTCAAAAGTATACAGGGACTATGTAATCCCAAAGGGTTTAAAATGTTTTCACATTTAAACAAGAAAGGAAACCTCGATTTCCAAAGGGCCTTCGGGCTAGTTTGCAGAAAAGAGAAACCGCTTTCTAAATGAAGCAAGAGGGGAAACTTTGATTTCCAAGATAGCCTTTGAGCTAAGTTTTTGAGCACTAATCTCAAATCACAGAATAAGTATGTTTTTAAACATAAAGAGCTAGTATCATATTTTAGGAGTAGTATTGAGCACCGATATGGGGGAGCGTTAAGAGAATCCACAGCCCCCAAAAACCATGTAGCCATCATAGGTAGAAAAGGGTCATACTTTTTAGATGAATCCTTTTCCCATAGACTAGTGGATCCACTTAGTAGTCCATGTCTTATATTTGTGGCAAGGTATATGATGCACTGGCAGCGTGAGGAAGATCGATGTATCATCACTATAGCTCTTAAGTGATGGTTGTCGATTAGAGAAACTCCCACAGAAGTTATTTGTATTCTTATATACACAGTTATTTGTATTTTTACATGCATTTCAGAGTTTTAGTGTATCTTTGCATACGCCCAGAGTTGACATCATGTTTTAAACAACTTTTCTTTATATTGCACTTGTTTTAAAACTGCTTTATATTGAAATGAGTTCAGTTATGTTGAGTTGAGTTGAGCTAGGTAAGTTCTTTCGTTTCCTTTCAGTTTATTTTCAAGCTTAAGTTGTGTTTAGCATTCCAACTCGCATACTTGTACATTCAATGTACTGATGCCAGTTGGCCTACATCTTATTATGATGCAGACACAAGTAACTAGGATCGGCATCCAGCGCATTGTTGATCGAGTGAGCACTTCAGAGTGTGTTGGTGAGCCTCTTTGCATTCCGGAGGACTCCTTGTATTTCGCTTTCAGTATTTCATTGTTAGGATGATTGGGGGTCTTGTCCCAACATCCCTCTTGGTTTAGAGGCTTTATAGACAGTTAGTAGTTCAGTTGTCTTTACATTTCATTTCATATGTTAAGACTTGAGTTGCCATTATGGCCAAGTTAAATGTTGACCTTTAAAATATTCTAAGTTATTTTACCAAGCTGTTTGAGTAAGTTCATTTGACCATTGTAATAATGTTTAGAGTATTCCGTTGAGTTAGTAAGCTAGGCCAAGGGTTCGCTTGAGGCCAGCAATGGTCTTCGAGTGCCAGCCACGTCCAGGGTGTAGGCTCGAGGTGTGACAAACTTTATATCAGAGCACAGATTTCAAGAGTCCTAGGGAGTCTATGAAGTCGTGTTTGTAGAGTCCTAGTTATCGGTGTGAAGCGTGCACATCTATAATTAGGAGGCTACAACATTTAGGAAAATTTCTCACATCTTTCACACTCTTTTCGTGCGTTAGAGTTGATCTCTAAAAAGTTTTTTCTAATTCGTGCTTGCGCATGTTTTCATATAATCATGCCGTCAGGAAGAGCAGTCAGAGGTTGTCCAGCTAGGTGAAATGTTGAGGAACAAGAGTTACCAAATACACCTGAAGTGCAACCTCAAGGGGATGTCACTAATGCTGAGTTCAGAGAAGAAATTAGGATGCTGAGTCAAGTTGTGACTAACCAGGTTGGGCAACAAAGAGGAGCTCGACAAGGAGAGGCTGACACTTTAAGGATTCGTGAGTTCTTGAGGATGAATCCTCCAAGTTTTTACTAGTTCAAGCACTTCTGAGGATCTGAAGACCTTTGTTTATGAACTGAAAAAGGTGTTTGATGTGACGCATGTTGTTGATACTGCGAGAGTTGAGCTAGCTGTATATCAACTGAAGAATGTCTCTAGGACTTAGTTTGACCAGTGGAAAAGGGTAGAGGTGATGATGCACCACCTGCGAGTTGGGCCTGTTTTGAGGAGGCTTTCTTGGGGCGTTTCTTTCCCAGTTCCTCACACTTAAGCAGGATTCTCTAAGCATTCATGAATATGGGTTGAAATTTACCCAATTGTCCCGTTATGCTTCGGAAATGGTTGTGGAAATGAGGAGTAGAATGAGCTTGTTTGTTGCTGGGTTGGCTCGTATGCCGAATAAGGAAGGTAGGGACGCAATGCTGATAGGTGACATGGATATATCAAGGTTGATGATCTATGTGCAGTAGGTAGAGGAAGAGAAGCTGAGGGATAGAGAGGAGTTTAAGAACAAAAGGGCTAAGACAGGGAATGAGTCCGGGCAGCAGAAAAGTAATGCCAACCAGTCATCCTTCCAACAGAAACAGAATGGTCCGGCTCTATCATCTGCTAGTGCACCTGCTTCTAAGAACAAATGTGAGTACAATAATCAGAACTTCAGAGCTAAACTTGCTTATTCGCAGGGTAGCATGGCACAAGGGGGTAGTAAGACTCTTGCATGCGCCAAATGTGGTAGGAAGCATTAAGATATTTGTCGTGAGGGCTCCACTGGCTATTTCAAGTGTGGTCAGAGTGGGCATTTTATGCGAGAGTGTCCAAAGAACAGGCAGGGAAATGGTAATGGGGGTAATAGAGCCCAGTTTTCTTCAGTTGCTCCACCAGACAGAGCTGCACCTAGAGGGGCTACTTCCGGTACTGGCGGAGGAACAAACCGTTTATATGCTATTCGCCAAGAGCAAGAGGATTCGCCAAATGTTGTCACTGGTATGATCCAAGTCTTTGACTTTACTGTTTATGCTTTGCTAGACCTAGGAGCGAGTTTATCTTTTGTAACTCCTTATGTTGCTTTGAATTTTGATGTTATTCCTGAGCAACTTAGTGAACCATTCAGTGTTTCTACACCTGTTGGTGAGTTTATTCTAGCAGAGAGAGTCTATTGTGATTGTCCCATTTTCGTCAATCACAAGAGTACCATGGTTGATCTAGTTGAGTTAGACATGGTAGATTTTGATGTCATTCTTGGTATGGACTGGTTTCATGCCTGTTATGCCTCAGTTGATTGTAGAACTCGAGTTGTCAAGTTTCAGTTTCCAAATGAGCCAGTCTTAGGGTGGAAAAGCAGTTCAGCAGTGCCTAAGGGTCGTTTCATTTCATACCTTAAGGCAAGGGTTACTTTCTAAGGGGTGTGTCTATCACTTAGTCTGAGTTAATGACTCTAGTGTTGAGATACCTCCTATTCAGTCAGTTTCAGTAGTAACAGAGTTTCCAGAAGTCTTTCCAGAAGTCTTTCCAGATGATCTTCTCGGAATCCCTCCTGAGAGAGAGATAGACTTCGGCATAGACCTTCTTCCAAATACTCATCTTATATATATTCCGTCATATAGAATGGCACCAGCAGAGTTAAAAGAGCTTAAAGAGCAGTTGAAGGATCTATTAGATAAGGGCTTTATTCGACCAAGTGTCTCACCTTGGGGCACTACGGTCTTATTTGTGAGGAAGAAAAATGGTTCTCTTAGGATGTGTATAGATTACCGCCAATTGAACAAGGTTACCATCAAGAACAAATATCCTCTTCCGAGAATTGATGATCTTTTCGATCAGCTTCAGGGTGCTTCTTGTTTCTCAAAAATCGACCTCAGATCAGGTTACCATCAGTTGAGAGTAAGGGAATGTGATATTCCAAAGACAGCTTTCAGGACCCGTTATGGTCATTATGAGTTTATGGTCATGTCGTTCGGTTTAACCATGCACCTATAGCGTTCATGGACCTTATGAATAGAGTATTCAAAACTTATTTAGATATGTTTGTTATCATCTTCATTGATGACATACTAATCTATTCAAGGAATAAAGAAGATCATGCTAGTCATCTCAGAATATTTCTTCAGACTTTGAAAGATAAGGAGTTATATGCTAAATTCTCTAAGTGTGAGTTTTGGCTTGAGTCTGTGGCGCTCTTGGGCCACATAGTTTCCGGTGATGGAATTAGAGTTGCTACCCAAAAGATTGAAGCAGTGTAGAGTTGGCCTAGACCCACATCTCCAACTGATATTAGGAGTTTCTTGGGTTTGGCTGGATATTATAGAAGGTTCGTAGAGGGGTTCTCGTCTATTTCGTTTCCTTTGACCAAATTGACTCAGAAAACAGTTAAGTTTCAATGGTCTGAAGCTTGTGAGAAAAGCTTTCAGTAATTGAAAAACAGGTTAACTATTGCCCCAGTATTGACCTTACCAGAAGGTACGCAAGGTTTTGTGGTTTATTGTGATGCATCTAGAATTGGATTGGGTTGTGTGTTAATAGAGAATGGCAAAGTTATAGCTTATGCCTCCAGACAGTTAAAAGTTCATGAGAAGAACTACCCAACCCATGAGTTAGAATTGGCTGCTGTAGTATTTGCTTTGAAAATATGGCACCATTATGTTTATGGTGTTCATATGGATGTGTTCACCGATCATAAGAGCCTTCAGTATGTGTTCACTCAGAAAGAGCTCAATCTCACAAAGAGGAGGTGGTTAGAATTACTCAAGGATTATGACATGAGTATTCTTTACCACCCAGGTAAGGCTAATTTTGTTGTTGATTCTTTAAGCAGGTTGTCTATGGGTAGTACTGCCCATGTTGAGGAAGAAAAGAGAGAGTTAGCAAAAGAATTTCATAGACTTGCACTCCTAAGAGTCAGACTTATGGATTCCACAGAAGGAGGAGTAGTGGTGATGAATGGGCTGAATCATCATTAGTGTCAGAAGTAAAAGGCAAGCAAGACCAAGACCCTATTTTGCTTGAATTGAAGGCAAATGTTCATAAGCAAAAAGTATTAGCTTTTGAACAAGGGGGAGATGGAGTACTGAGATATCAAGGTAGATTGTGTGTACCAATAGTGAATGGACTCCAAGAGAGGATCATGGAGGAGGCTCATAGCTCCAGATATTCCATTCATCCGGGTTCCACAAAGATGTATCGCGATTTGAAAGAGCTGTATTGGTGGAATAGTATGAAGAAGGGCATTGCAGAATTTGTTGCTAAGTGCCCAAATTGCCAACAAGTTAAAGTAGAGCACCAAAGGACCGGTGGTTTGGCTCAGAATATAGAACTTCCAGAATGGAAGTGGGAGATGATTAATATGGACTTCATCACAGGTTTACCAAGGTCTCGCAGGCAACATGATTCTATCTGGGTGATTGTCGACAGAATGACAAAATCAGCCCATTTTTTGCTAGTAAAGACTACCTATACAGCAGAGGATAATGCAAGGTTATATATTAAGGAGGTGGTAAGACTTCATGGAGTCCCAGTCTCCATTATTTTAGATAGAGGTGCACAATTTACTGCACAATTATGGAAATCTTTTCAGAAGGGTTTGGGTTCAAAGGTGAACTTAAGTACTGCTTTTCATCCTCAGACAGATGGGCAAGCAGAGCGCACTATTCAGACATTAGTAGATATGTTGAGGGCTTGTGTGATCGATTTCAAAGGTAATTAGGATGATCACCTACCCCTTATTGAATTTGCATACAACAATAGTTACCAGTCTAGCATCCAGATAGCTCCATATGAAGCTCTTTATGGGAGAAGATGCAGATCTCCTATTGGATGGTTTAAAGTTGGTGAAGCAGGGTTGATAGGACCAGATTTAGTCCATCAAGCTATGGAGAAGGTGGAAGTGATTCAAGAGAGGTTGAAAACGGCATAGAGTCGTCAAAAATCCTATACTGATGTCAGGAGAAGGGCGTTAGAGTTCGAAGTAGATGATTCGGTATATCTAAAGGTTTCACCCATAAAGGGTGTTATGAGTTTGGTAAGAAGGGGAAACTTATTCCCCGGTATATTGGCCCTTATCGAATATCCTAGAGGATTGGCAAAGTAGCTTATGAGTTAGAACTGCCACAAGAGTTGGCCGCGGTTCATCCGATGTTTCACATCTCCATGTTGAAGAAATACATGGGCAATCCTTCATTGATCATACCAACTGAAAATATTGTGATCAAGGATAGCTTATCTTATGAGGAGATTCATGTTCAGATTCTAGATCACCAAGTTCGCAAGTTGAGAACAAAAGAGGTAGCATCAGTCAAAGTCCTTTTGGAGAAATCAATTCATTGAGGAAGCTACTTGGGAAGCTGAAGAGGACATGAAGAAGAGATATCCACATCTTTTCGAGTCCAGAGAAAATGCAGACCAAGGTACTAATTCTCTTCTTAGTACTCTTTAAATTATGAGTGAGCATGTTGTTTGTTTGAATTTGCTTGTTGCATGTTTGAACTTGATGTTACCAACCTTAGCCTAGTAAGAGTAATCACATTCGAGGACGAATGTTCCCAAGGGGGATTATTGTAACATCTCGCAAATTGAAATAGCTAGGCAGAAGCTAAGAACTGGAAATAGTCAATTTTTGGAAAGAATGAAAAATCTAGATAATTGTTTAAATTAGGAAAGGTGAGTTTTTGGTCAACTTCAAACAACCATAACTCCTAGCTCAGGATGAGTTAGGTGTAGATCCAGATATGGTTGGAAATCTGTAGGGAATAATCTTTCCAACGCAGCCAAGTTTGCGTGATTCCGAGTTCGTATGAGTAAGTTATACCCTTTGGAAGTAGGGTTGTTGGATTAAGGAAATGTCCAATCTAGATTTTTAAAGGGTATTTTAGTCTTTTCATGGCCCTATCATTTTAATCAATTTTTAGAAGTTTAATATGGGTCAAATCAGATTTTAGTCAGTTTTAGAATTTGGAATTTCACACTAGGGCTAAGGAGAAGAGAAAAGAAGAAGGAGAAAGGGCAAGATTTATCAAAATCGATCAAGATAATTGGGATTTTTGCCAAGGGTTTATTCCTACCAGGTATTTGAGGCTTCCATTACGTTGGGATCGTTCTCCCATGTGCCAAACATATTTATTTCAGTTGGATTCATCCTAAAGGAGTTTGAATATTGATGATCTTGATACCTATGCTTGAATTCATATATTGTTCTTGAATTTGACTGAGTTGGGAAGTTTCTGAAATCGTTACGTTGTATTATTGAGTCGTTTCGAGTTAGGTTCTTAGGTAAATTTGCTAGGTATATGTATCTAATAGTAATTTAAGAAAAATAACCGAGTTTGAGTGAATTGGGGTTGGAAAATGAAGAAGAAATTTAATCAAACGAAATCTAGGAATGGTGGCGCGTCGCGGAGCTGGTTCCCAGAATCGGGAATTTTCATTCGCGTCGCGGAGTCTTCTACCTCAAAAGTTGTTTTCGAAACTAAATTTTAATAGCTTCTCTGCATCGCAAACCCACCCTCAAATATTGATTTTCGGTCTTTTCTTATGTTTAGCTATCTAAAATCATTCCTAAACATCATGAGATCTTTCCAATCACAAATCACAATCCTTGAATCCATACTTCAATTCAAGGACTAGTTAAGAGTCAAGCCAAGAGCAGTTAAGATCAAAGTCAAGAGTCAAGTTAAGGTTAGTCCCTAAAAGTTTTCAAAAGGCTTTTATAAACGTTGTAACTTTGTTTTAAGACTTAAAGTTCTAGTTGAGTAAATAGTAAAGTTTGAAGTCGATTTCTTCAAAAGTAAATGGGGACTATGTATTCCCAAAGGGTTTAAAATGTTTTCACATTTAAACAAGAAAGGAAACCTCGATTTCCAAAGGGCCTACGGGCCAGTTTTTAGAAAATAGAAATCGCTTTCTAAATGAAGCAAGCGGGGAAACTTTGATTTCCAAGATACCCTTTGAGCTAAGCTTTTGAGCACTAATCTCAAATCACAGAAGATGTATGTTTTAAACATAAAGAACTAGTTTCATATTTTGGGAGTAGTATTGAGCACCGATATGGGGGAGTGTTCAGAGAACCCACATCCCCTATAAACCATGTAGCCATCATAGGTAGAAAAGGGTCATACTTTTTAGATGAATCATTTTCGCATAGACTAGTGGATCCACTTAGTAGTTCAGGTCTTATATTTGTGGCACGGTATAGGATACGCTGGCAGCGTGAGGAAGATCGTTGTATCATCACTATAGCTCTTAAGTGATGGTTGTCGGTTAGAAAAAACTCCCACAGAAGTTATTTGTACTCTTATATACACAGTTATTTGTATTTTTACATACATTTCATAGTATTAGTGTATCTTTGCATATGTCCAGAGTTGACATCATGTTTTAAACAACTTTTCTTTATATTGCACTTGTTTTAAAACTGTTTTATATTGAAATGAGTTTAGTTATGTTGAGTTGAGTTAAGCCAGGTAAGTTTTTTAGTTTCCTTTCAGTTTCTTTTCAAACTTAAGTTGTGTTTATTTTTCCAACTCGCATACTCGTACATTCAATGTACTAATGACAGTTGACCTGCATCTTATTATGATGCAGACACAGGTAACTAGGATCGGCATCCAGCGCATCGTTGATCCAGTAAGCAGTTCATTGTTATGATGATTGGGGGTCTTGTCCCAACATCCCTCTTCATAGATAGTTAGTAGTTCAGTTGTCTTTACATTTCATTTCATATGTTAAGACTTGAGTTGCCATTATAGCCAAGTTGAATGTTGACCTTTAAAATATTCTAAGTTATTTTATCAAGCTATTTGAGTAAGTTCATTTGATCATTGTAATAATGTTTAAAGTTTTCCACTGAGTTAGTAAGCCAGACCAAGGGTTTGCTTGAGGCCAACAATGGTCTTCGAGTGCTAACCATGTCCAGGGTGTAGGCTCAGGGCGTGACATCTATACTGACACTGATTCCATCAACTAACTTATTATTTGATCAATATATATTATTACCATCCAATAAATCAGACATATTGACCTATCTCAGAATCTTACCCTTTAATAAATCAAAACGATAATTAATATATACAAATAATAATAGTTATATTAGGATTGAGAATATAAGTAGATTTAATAGTTTAGATAATATGTTTTTGTCAGTCCGTCTAAAATAACTATCTCTACTCAATCTCGTTTAATACATGCAAAATGCACTAGCACAAGAAGTTGGAACTATACCGTTCCCATATTCAAGATAAATTATATATAATCTTGTGCTACAATCGTACTGATGACATGTCTAATTTCCATCTTAGATTGTGAACAAAACACTTTATACTTATAAGAATCGATGATTTAATCCTATATGTATAAGCTAAAACTCTATATACAAAATCATCTACTATATAATTAACTAGACAAATAAATGAATATATGATATATTAAATTTTTTACTAAAACTGAATAAATAATATATCTAAACATATAATTAATAATATAAATAAATAATTAATAGTATATATCCCAATACGAAACTCGTAGCAGTTTTCTTGCTTGGAATCATTGAACAAGACTATTCATTGTCATCATAAAAATTACAGTGTTAGAATTCCTAAGAGATAAATCATCTCTATACCCAATAAATACATACCCTTTTCAGAGTTCAACCAAATCTTTATTGAAGAGAGATAAATTAAACAATGAATAAATGTCGACCATTCTGTGTGGTTATCAAAAATATTATACTGTCATATGAGTAAAAGCGCATATATATAAGATAATACAATACACAACATGAATACAAGTGTCACAACCCAAAGTACACCCTAGATGTGAAATGGAGTATAAGACCCCGAGAAGACCTACACAAGCCACTTAGCATACATCATATAATATAATTGAATTAAAGAGGTCAAAAGATAGTTTATATCGTAAATGTTTGACAAGAAAATGAAGTGGAAGTATAACATAGTCTCAAAGTCATCTAGTACATCAAGAGTGATTGTGACGTAACTCATAAAACACATACAATATTAAAAAGTAAAGACAATAGGCATTAAAGGGTTCGGTCCTTAGAACATGAGGACTCACCAATCTTCAAAAGCTACTAATGTGATCATTAGCCATGTAAATGCGAAATCGGACCGTCGGACCCTACATTAGTTAAAAAATGTAGTCAAGAGTATGTGTTAGTACAAAGAGTGTACCAAGTATAATAGCAATGCATAAAAAGTATGAAATCATGCTAGAAAGGACTTCACATGGCATGCAATGACCAAGCTAAATCATAAGATAAAAAGGGTTATAAAACATAAATCATAATCATGGTTAATGCAAGTTAAACATCTTTAAAACACTTGTGAGATACTTCTAGAAATAACCTTAATTAGTTCATCATTGTGGGAGATTTACCTTTAACCGATATGTAGACCATATGAGCTATAACATGGAATCCGGTGTCTATCGCACACCAAAAAGAGATTTCCTTACTTGCCAAGGTAAGAACCATGAACTTCTAGTTTAGGTGGATCCACTAGCTAATATCTATATAAGACAACCTATGGTGGCACATAGTTATGAGATAGAGAGATTGCTACTAGAAATCCAACCTCTACTAGCGAGTGAGCTTCCATCTCAATATCCTCTTGGTGCCAAGTATAAATCCCACGGAATAGTCATTAATCTTAACTTATCTTATCATTAGAAAATCTCCTTAATCTTGGTTCACATTATGTGAGAAAACCTGTCAACCTTGTGAATCCTTTATGTGAGAAAACCCTTTCACATTCATGTTTGAGTAGTATGTCAGAAATGCTTTCACAACACAACAAAAACATTAGTACCTCACTCTCAAAGAATCCTTAAAACATTTTCATCAATCTCATAAAGAGCATGCATATCTTCATAAATTCATCTTTCATAGTTCAAAACCTTCATCCTATGATCAATTCTAGATATCATGGATCATGCATGGGTTCATGTGAATTCAACTTAAAAACATGCAATTATCTCAATTGATGCATAAAAAGACATAAAACAATCAATTAGATCATAATTGAAAAGAACCCATGAGAATGAGTAAGAACCCTAACTTTCATTGGAGATTCCAACTTGTAAAAATTGGGGAATTCAGGAACCTGATGAGTCTGGGATTTCAACTTATTTAGGGATTAATATTCATACTTTTTAATGTCCTCATTTCTTATCTTATTCTCTAAACTGATGTGTAAGTGCTAATTTGCACCTATGAAGGCAAAAGAGCAAGGCAAGGACATTACCGGGCAAAAAGAAGCAGAAAAGCTGAAAAAAGTTGAAGACAAGAAAAGTTGACGATCGCCAAGACCACTCGGCGGGTACTTCAAATCGCCAAAAGTTACAGTGCGCTAGCCCTGGGTAAAAGCCAACTCGGAGATGGAAATGGCATTTTAGCGAACCGTCGTATGGATCGGCGACAAGGACTCGGATTGCCTAAAGTTACAGAAGTTGAATGGTGAAGAGGAAGTTAGGAAGACGATGAAGAGAAAATTTGGTGCATCACCGACCTGGCCGAAAATGCTCGACTAATCCGCTGATAGGTCCAAAAGCTGAAAATCTGGAAGAGTATAAATGCAAATTTTTAAATGATGAAAAGAGAGTTCCAAAATTTTGAGCGAATATTCTGAGTGTTTGAGAGTTCTTACTTGGAGTTTTTGATCCCAAACATTGGTTTTAGAGTTTTTGAGTAGAATTTTAAGTTGGGTTTTGATTTTAAGTTAATTTCAAGCATTGTGAAGACTCGAATTTTGTTACCCAACTGATGGAGAACATAGTTGCTAATATTTTCCCGATTTTTATAATGTGTGGCTAAAATCACCATTCTTGGGGGTGTGATTATGTGATTAATTGTCTCAATTAGCTTATCAGTGTTAGTAATTACTGCTTTAATTGTTGTTTTGAAGTGGGTCGATCTATAATCGAGTTATAATACGTGAATTGTAGTTGCAAATGCAGTTCTAGCCTACTATTCTATGCTTTCATGAGAAAGAGGTTTTAGAATTAAAGTTATCAATTGATGATTGTAGTGATTGGGTTGTTGTGGTTTCAGCTTGAGAAAGTGAGTCTTAATTTGATCGTACCAATCTAGCTCGAGAGAGTAGATTAATTGAGGTTTTGGGTTGTTCATAATTGTGATGCTTGTCGAGGTTTGAGAGAACTCGCTTGAGTCGTAGTAGTTGATCGAGAGATGGCTGTTACATCTAAAGCCTAGCCAACCCACTGAGTTTCAACAGTTTTCAGTAAATAGTAATCACCCGTATAGAGAAATTGGCAATTAATCGATCACATTCCAAAGGATCCCTCTCTACTTGATTACTCCCCTCTTTTCGTAGTTATTAATTGACAAATCTTATCACCCCCATTTGACACTAGTTGTCAACCCCTGCAACTTACTTTAATTGTTTCGATAAATTCTATTCCTACAGTCGATTAGAACACGTCTTTCACTTCATAATTAAATTCTCTAGCATATCACTTCCTGTGGGATCGACCCCAACTCTTCGTTGGGTTTATACTAGATTACGATCGCCTACACTTAGAATTTGATGAAGTGTAGTTGAGTGTTATCAAAAATGGTGCCGCTGCCAGGGAGTGGTGTTTAGAATTCTTTTGGTGAAGTTTAGCTATGATCTAATCTTGTTTTTAGTTGAATCGACTTACTTTGTTTTGTGTTTGTTGGTGGCTGCCCTTGAACAAGTGACAAGATGAGCGTGAACGGGAGCAACACTAGCCAACTTGGACATCAAGATGACATCGGTAACTTGAACGATGTCAATGAAGTGCAATTAGGTGGTGTAGGTGCTATTCATTTACCTCCGGTCGTGGGAAATGCAGTATTCCATGTGACTAGCACGATGTTGCAGCTATTGCAAATGAAGGGTTTATTCAGAGGGCTGGCTCATAAGGATCCATATGACCATATTCAGAATTTTGTGGACGTGTGTGGTCCATTTTTCGTTCAAGAACATCTCACAAGATTCAGTTTGGCTTCGGTTGTTTTCTTTTTCTTTGATGGGGGAAGAGAAAAAGTGGCTATTTGATCTACCAAGGGATTCAATTACGTCTTGGGAATAGCTTATCGAGGCGTTCTTCATAAGATTTTTTCCTTCTTCGAAGATGATGGTATTGAGAGATAATATTCAAGGCTTCAAACGTTTGGATGGTGAACTAATCCATGCGACAGGGTTGAGGTTTCAGAAGTTTTTACTCCAATGTCTAACTCATGGACTCCCGAACAACATGTTGTTACAATATTTCTATCAGAGTCTAGATTCAGTCAACAAGGGTGTGGTGGACCAGCTTGTCCAAGAGGGAATTATGCAACAATCTTTTGAAATAGCGTCGACTCTTCTTGATGGGATGACGAAGATAAACCGTGCTTGGTACACTAGGGAAGATCAAATGTCTCCTTTGACCTTAAGGATCACAAAGGAACAAATAGAAAAGGACCAAGAGCGGGATGAAAACATAGCTAAAATGATGACCCAAATGGATCTTTTGTCGAAACATGTCATGGGTAGTGTTTCTAAGGCTGTGAACGCAGTTGGATTTAGTAGAGTAAATCCCGATGATGTGCACTTTGAAGCTTTGTACAATGAAGAAGTACACTTTCTAGCAAATCAGGGAGGAGGTTTCTGCCAAAATTATCTAAGGCCAAGAGGAAACTAAAGTTGGAATAGAGAGTGTGATGAAGGTTGGAAGGATAGTGATAAGGAGTGGCGTGATCGTGGTACAAATTGGAGGGAGCAAAACAGTAACAAAGAGAAATATGTATCTCCCTATGAACGTCAAAAGCCAAAGGAGCAAAGGGCTGACCTGGAAAATTTCTGCACTGAAGATATGCTTGCACGCATTCTCAATAAAGTGGAAGGGTAGGACAAAGGGCTCAAGGAAATGAAAGAGGACGTCTCAACTCTGAACCAGACGGTTACTTCTCACTTGGTGTCCATTAAACAGTTAGAAATACAAATAGGTCAAACTCAACTCATTTAAACCCAAGGCCAAAAGAAGGATTACCGAGTGATACCATGGCCAACCTAAAGAATGAATCATGAAAGTGTATTCTCGTCGTGCCACGACGTTAAATAAGGCGCTTCTTGGGAGGCAACCCAAGTTTCTTAGCTTTTACTATTGTTGTTTGAATAACAGATGTTAGATGTGCAGGTTGAAACTTTGAAGTTTTGGGAAGATGAGCAATTAGACGAGCCTAGGTACCAGTCGATGAGCCTGATCTGGATCGTCGTTTGGACCAACTAGTTAGCTGGTGGTTCTGTAAAACTCGGTGGACAAAAGAGCCATTTGGTGCATTGTCGAATGGTCGGCGACATAAGTAGACGTCACCAACTAGCATGTGAACTGAAGGGTCAAAAGGCCTAAACCATTTTTAAATTCAAAAACTTGCTTCATTTCCTATTTTCTGACTTTTGCACTTTCTCAATGTTATTTTAGTTTTGTATTCTTGTTGTTGTGCAATGGATCAATTGCTCGGGGGGGGGGGGGGAGGGATTTGGTGATTTTTGCTTTGATTCGCTAGCCTAACATTCATTTACTCGATTTTGAGGTTGGTTATCCGAAACCCATCTTGCACTTTTTTGTGGTTTACAAATGCATGATCATTTCCCTGTTGGTTTATGTATGTAATAATAATTGTTTGAATGTTTGTTGTTAGTGTGTGCTCTTATCGTATTTTGTTCATGTAAATTTGGCTTATAACTGTAGTATCCCGCTTGTGTGAATGATAATATTGTGGGTCTGTGTTGATTAAATGTTGGGTCTGGTATAGGTGAAGTCTGAGTAACCCCAATTACCCCGATTGATCAATTTTTCCCAATGATAGTGCGGGTGACGTCATTCTTAAGGGCAGAAGATGTCGATTGGAAAATTTTAGACAAATCAGGGGAAGTCTGAGTACCCCAGATTCATTAATATTATGGGTCTCGGTTTAATTGCATAGAATAGGTATTTACTGGCAGTATCGTGGGCTGTGGGTTAGAAATTGAAGGTTGGGGTCAAAATCTGGCACGAAGGACCTTTCGGCGAGCTTAGTCGAGTTCGCCGAATGGTTCGGTGGTTCGCACAACGACCCCTAGATCTCCCTTTTTATCCTTCAAAATTGTTGAGAAGATTCTTTAACATTTAGTGATACGTCCGAGTTCACTCGGTGACTCCACAAATGTATGTTAGATCGCCCTTCTACGCCCTAAATTTTAGAAATTGTTCTGTAACTTTTGGCGAGCTACTTTTAGTTCACCGAATGGTTTCGGCAATTCACCGAAAGTTCCTGGACATCACCGACATGTGTTGATTTCTGAGAATTTTTGTTCTGGAACATTCAGGGAGGATTCACTAAATGGGTTCGGCAACTCGCCGAATAAGTCGGCGAGCTTTCCTGCATATTTTTCTAAGTTGATAATTTTTCAAATTGTTTCTGATGTATTGGTCTATTTGATGTTGTTTTGCAGGTATGGCTAGACCTAAGTTGCAAGTAGAAATCAACCACCCCGAAAGCGTGCACGGGGTATGGTGATCAACGAGGGTGTTGCACCCTCCCGAACTACAAACCCTAACCCTCATCCAACAGGGGGGAAAGGCAAGGGTAAGGGACCCATACAGCCAAGTCTGGCTGAGGAGAGCTCCGACAGCATGGGTATTTATGCTACCCACCTCACCACATCAGAGTCCGACAGTGAGGGAAATTCAGGGGATAGATCACTGATCTTCGTGCCTGAGCAGGAGGATGATCTGACTCTCCAGACTAGGAAAGAGGAGCTACGGTCCAGATTATTGCATAATCTAGCCAGTATCTCAGTGCCTCATACGCCTCCTCCACTTCTAGCTCAGATTGTCGAGCAAGTACCTCTGGTGCCACCAGTTCCCATAATCCCACCCCGATCGTTGAATAGACTGAAGGCAGAGGGTTTGAGGACCATTCTAGAGGAGAAGAGATTGTCTACAGATGGAGTAGTAGACAGATATCCGGATGTGTGGAACACTATTAGATTCCACAAGTTTGAAATCTTCACCAAGCCCTAAGGCCCCTACATTTCTTCCTGGGTCCGAGAATTCTATGTGGAGTATGTTAAGCTAGTGCCTAAAGAGAAGAAGAAGGCTAGCTCGTTCAAGCCGGTAGATCATATTGTGGTGTGGGGAAGAAAGGTTAAATGCAGCAGACCGACATCAATGAGGTGCTAGGATGCACAATGAATGTAATCCACTTCTTGGTGGATCAGATACAAAAAAAGATCCTAGATGACTTGAAGAGTTGGTTAGCACCATTGATCTCCGACATCATACCGTTGTGGATTGAAGCAGGTGTCCCTAAAGAGAAGAAGGACTTGAACATGGCTGCCAGATATTGGTTTGGGTTCATCAGCAGCACCTTCATACCATCACAAAATGAGTCTATTCTCAAGCATCTGAAGGCTTCATTGTTGGGATGTATCATGGACCGGGAGAGACTTAATCTGGGTGTGATTATTGAGCAGGAGATGGCCATGAGGGCCAAGCAGAGTCAGACTTCTCTCCCATTTCTGATGTTGATCACAAAGTTATACAGATGTGGAAGTGACTCATTTTTCCTCTACAGACATACGGAGGATAGAGGATGATTACACGAGAGATGAGGCTAAGAGGAGGAGATCTTCTTACTCAGGCCGGTGAGCCTTCATATACCCCTAGCACCTCTACTTCTGTCCCATCTAGTTCTTCTACTGCTCCCCCTCTACTGATGTTGCTGCTTCTAGACCCCCGTTGACCCATGCCATATTGTTTAAGATGGGCCATCTGCCCCAATCTGCGAATGTTCGTGCCTCCCGGGTAGAGGCTGATGTACCTAGGCTTATTGAGAGGGAGATTACTGCTGCCTTAGCCCCTATCAGGGCTGAGTTGAGATAGCACCGGGAGATGATCGATTCTCATGGATTGGCATTGGATCCCTAATTGTGAGAGTAGAGGCTTGTGAGCAGGGTGAGAGAGTGTCTAAGGATGTGATAGCCTTAAAGGCCGATATTGTTGGGTTGAGGCATGATGTGGATCAGTTGAAATCCACTGATCTTTCGATGTTATTCGGCATAGTGGACCTCCCTGATGTTCCGAGCATAGAATTCCCAGCTAGTTTTGAGATCCCTACGGCTACTACAACCAGAGATGTTGCTAGGGCTGGTGAGGATGTTGTGTTAGAGGCTCCCGAGACTGATAAGGAGGAGCTTGGTGTTCGCGATGCAGTTGTATACGATAACTTAGATAACCTTTAGGGGACGATGGTACAGACAGTTGTAGAGGCATATTTGAGGGACACGTCTATGGTGGGATCTAATGGAGCGAAAGATGGAGTTGAGTCGTGCACTGATGCCCAGACTGAGGGAGTCACTGATATTCAGAGTTCAACATCGACTTAGGCTGACAGGGGGCTTTTGACTCTTTTTGAGTTTCTTGTTTAGACTTGTTTTTATTTATTTCTTTGCATTTGAGGACAACTGCTAGTCTAGTTTGGCAGGGTGAGGTATATTCATACCTACCTCTTTTGGGTTGTTTTATGGTTATTATAGTTGTTTTTGTGTCTTGTGGGAATGCTTGTGTGAATACTGGATTTTGTTGGTATATACTGGTTTTTGATCCATTGGTTTTAATGTGAATGTTGGTTTTGACCGAATTAAAATTTTTGTCACTTCTTGATATTTGTGAATATGGTCGTTCTCTTGTAAATTTGAGTGTCTGTTGCAGTCAATAGCGATGACTTGAATAGTGCTCTAGATTGAACGATATGTATGTGCGATTCCGATGAGGCAAACTTGAGGTGCATAAGTCATATGTGAACTCTTAGTATCTCATTGTGATTGGCCGATTGTTGAAATAAATCTTGTGATGATCATTGCATGCTAGCTAAAATTGTAGAGTCTTGTTTGATGATTGTGTTGAATGTCGTGTGTGGTGAGGTTGCCTTGAAATGCGTGCTTGATAATACCTAGAACTTGCCCCATTTGTCCAATCGACTTATGTTGGCAAATGACATAAATGATCTTAAGTACAATTTATGGAGAGTGAACCAAAATTGCTATTATACCACTTTGGGACCTCCTTGTGAGAGTGTGAACCTAGCTTGGCACTATTTGAGCCTACCTTTTTCTTTGGATAAAACTTGAACAACTTTGACCTCTTTGTCCCATCACCTATAACCTTCATGAAGCATTGGTTCATTTGAATTGACAATTTAGACCAAAAGCCTAAGTTGGTGGTGTGGTGAAAAAGGAGGAAAGTCAAATAAGTTTGAGAAATTCTCCCTTGAAGGTTCATGTTGAAAAAGATGGAACCCCTTGATGGAAAAAAAGAAAAGAGAAAAGTGAAAGAAGAAAACTATCAAAAAAGAAAAGAATTGTTGAAATAAAGTTTGTGAAATGGACAAAAGAAATGGGGTATCCAATGAGTTGGCTTAAAAGAACATAGGGTGGATTGTGAAAATCAAAAAGAGTGAAAGAGAAGGAGAAAAAGTGAAATGTAGGCCATGCTTCATGAAGGTAGAAGTCACTAAACCAAAATGATCATACATTTACCCTCAGCCCTGTTACAAGCCTTGGAAGACCTTTGTGATCTTGAGTGAGCTGAAAGGCATGTTGGTTGGAAAATACGGCAAGCCTATGGGTAGAATCATGCATGTGTTTATCTTTGAGAGTGTGAGAGTTGATTTTGATGAGTTTTGTGTGAGCATGGAATCATTCTTGGTGTGAGGGCATTGAATGCTTTTGTTGAGCTAGAACTAGGATTTGAAACAAGCAATGTGAGCTTGAGTTCTATTTGACGATGGCTAGTCACATTTTGAAACTTAGAGTGCGCATTTGATCATTGCATGAGCAGTTTGAGCCTCTTGTGTGCATTCATGTTGAGTCTTGAGTAACACTATTTGTAGACATCCTTGTTGAACAAATTGATATTGTGTTTTCCTTGAGAACAAGGAAAGTTTAAGTTGGGGGTGTTGATGAGTCTGGGATTTTGACTCATTTAGGTCTTAATATTCATAGTTTTAGTGTCCTCATTGCTTATCTGATGCTTTAAACTAATGTTTAAGTGCTAATTTGGAGCTATGAAAGCAAAAGAGCAAGGCAAGGACATTACCGGAAAACATAAGCAAAAAAACTAAAAAAACCTGAAGACAATAAAAGCTAACGATCGCCAAGACCACTCAGTGACTCGCCGAGTGGTACTTCAGCTCGCCAAAAGTTACAGCGTGCCAGCCTTGGGGAAAATCCTACTCGGTGATGGAAATGGTATTTCGGTGAACCGCCAAATGGATCGGCGACAAGGATTTTGATCACCTAAAGTTACAGAAGTTGAATGGTGAAGAGGCAAGTCAGGAAGGCGATGAAGAGAGACACTTGGTGCATCGCCGACCTTGTCGGTGATGCTCGGCTAATTCTAACGATCGCTCCAAAAGCTAAAAATCTGGAAGAGTATAAATGCAAATTTTTAAATGATGAAAAGAGAGTTCCGAAATTTTGAGCGAATATTCTGAGTGTTTGAGAGTGCTTACTTGGAGTTTTTGATCCCAAACACTGTTTTTTAGAGTTTTTGAGTATAATTTTAAGTTGCGTTTTGATTTTAAGTTAATTTCAAGCATTGTGAAGACTCAAATTTTGTTAGCCACCTGATGGAGAACATAGTTGGTAATATTCTCCAGTTTTTTATAATGTGTGGCTAAAACCCCCATTCTTGGGGGTGTGATTATGTGATTAATTGTCTCAATTAGCTTATGGGTGTTAGTAATTACTGATTTAATTGTTGTTTTGATGTGGGTTCGATTGATAACCGAGTTTTAATACATGACTTGTAGTTGCAAATGCAGTTCTAGCTTAGTATTATATGCTCTCTTGAGAAAGTGGTTTTAGAATTAAAGTTATCAATTGATGATCATAGTGATTAGGTTGTTGTGGTTTCAGCATGAGAAAGTGAGTCTTAATTTGATCCTACCAATCTAGCTCGAGAGAGTAGATTATTTGAGGTTTTGGGTTGTTCATAATTGTGATGCTTGTCGAGGTTCGAGAGAACTCGCTTGAGTCATAGTAGTTGATCGAGATATCGCTGTTACATCTAAATCCTAGCCTACCTACTAAGTTTCAATGGTTTTCAGTAAATAGTAATCACCCGTATAGCGAAATTTGCAATTAATCGATCACATCCCTAAGGATCCCTCTCTACTTGATTACTCCCATGTTTTCGTAGTTTTTAACTGACAAATCTTATCCCCCCATTTGACACTAGTTGTCAACCTCTGCAACTTACTTTAATTGTTTCGATAAATTCTATTCCTGCAACCGATTAGAGCATGTCTTTCACTTCGTAATTGAATTCTCTACCATATAACTCACTATGGGATCGACCCCAACTCTTCGTTGGGTTTATACTAGATCGAGATCGCTTATACTTAGAATTGGATGAAGTGTAGTTGAGTGTTATCAGAACCCTATGGAGGAAAGTACTCCATAGATGAATAATATCATACCTTGATGCCAAAAGCTTGCAATTAATGGTGAATTTGGAGACTTAATCTTGAAACCCTGGCCTTCTTTTTCAAGCTTCTAGAGAGTGAAATATTGGGGAAGAACTTGATCAACTTTTGAGATTCTAGGAGAATGAATTGAATTTGGTGATTTGGCGGTTTAAAATCATTATATAAGACTTTGGGTAGAAGGTCAAACGACGTAGTATAGGGTTTAAACGATTAGGGAAAAGACAAAAAACCCTTAAAAATAAGTGTCGAACCCTCACCGACGAATCAGACCTAGGTCCGTAGGTTGTACTACGGACCGTCCTGGTTGACTATTGGTGGGGTTCAGAGACTACACTTTCGGACCCCCAACGACAGGACCCCATATATGGTCAGTGGGTCCACTTAACAATCGTACATCCCAACCGTGGGTCCCAACTTTGACCTTCAAAATTTCACTAAGTTTGGAAATCACCTGTGAGACCTACCTACGACTCGTACATAGAATGACGGATCGTTTGGTGAACCGTAAAAGAGTACTGGGACTTTGACATTTTAAATCATTTGGAACTTGCCACCCTCGGTTCCCACCTATGGTCTGTGGTCTGACCTACGGACCGTCGGTGGTTCCATTCGTACTGGCACCAGATTCTAGAAACCTGCAATTTACCTTCTTTTCAAATTCGAGGTGTTACAATATCTTCCCCTTGGGAACATTCATCCTTGAATAAGATTCAAGACATCCTACAGAGGGTAGGAACTAGATCTAACATCCCAACATGAATGCAATCACATAAATGCACATATCTAAGGAAGAAACATCGACTCCAAGCTAAAGCATGTTCAAAACATCATTTCATAAGGTCTATATGCAGCTCATACTCAAATGCACATAAACATAAAGAAACCTATCTAGTCAATTCATTTTCTCAAAAATCAAGTCTTTCATAAACATGCATCAATGAGGAATCATGGGAATATCGAAGACACATGAAACCAAAAGAGTAAACCATGAGGGACTGAATACCTCAAGCTAAAGTAGGGACGAAGGGAAAGAGATGAGGATAGCGGGATATCATATCAGCCTCCACCTCCCAAGTAGCACCCTCAACTAACTGATTCCTCCAAAGAACCTTCACGGAAAAAACTTCTTTGTTTCTCATCTTTTTAACTTGCCGGTCCAAAATCTCAACCGAAACTTTTTCATAGGAAAGATTCTCCTTAACTCCCAAGTTTTCCAAGGGAACAATGGATGTTGGATCTCCAACACATTTCTTCAATAGAGAAACATGAAAAACTGAATTCACTGATGCCAAATCATTAGGCAAATCAAGTTCATCAGAAACTTAACCAAAACACCTCAAAATCTTATATGGGCCCACATATCGGGGACTAAGCCTCCCTTTCTTCCCAAACCTCATCACACCCTTCATGGGTGAGATTTTCAAGTAGACCCAATCATGAACATCAAACTCAAGGTCTCTTTTTCTAACATCAGCATAAAACTTTTGTTGACTTTGAGCTATTTTCAACCTTTCTCCAATAAGCCGAACTTTCTACATAGCCTCATGTACCAACTCAGGACCTATCAAAGCAACTTCACCAACTTCAAAACAACCTATAGGATATCTACGCCTCCTACCATAAAGAGCCTCAAATGAAGCCATACCAACGCTTGAATGGTAGCTATTGTTGTAAGCAAAGTCAATCAAAGGTAAATGATCATCCCAATTACCCTTAAAGTCAATTACATAAGCTCTCAACATATCTACCAAAGTTTGAATAATACGCTCTGCTTTCCTGTCGGTTTGTGGGTGAAAGGCCGTACTAATCTTAACACGGGTACCAAGACCCTTTTGAAAAGATTTCCAAAAATGAGAAGTCAATTAGGTACCACGATCGGAGATGATAGACAAGGGGACTCCATACAACCTAACTATTTCCCTTAAGTACAACATATCATAATCCTCCACCAAATACGAAACCTTGATGGGGATTAAATGAGCTAATTTCGTCATTCGATCCATAGTAACCCAAATCGAGTCATGTTGTCACCGGGTGCGGGGTAAACCAATAATGAAGTCCATATTCAAATCTTCCTACTTCTAAGTAGAAATACTGATACCTTGGGACAAACCTCCCGACTTTTGATGGTCAACTTTCACTTAATGACAATTAGGAAACTTAAGCCATAAATTCTACAATATCCTTTTTCATTCCATTCCACCAATAAACCTCCTGCAAGTCACAGTACATTGGTGGCTCCCGGGTGAATGGAATATCGAGAACTATGGGCTTCTAAAAGAATTTGCTCCCTCAAATCATCAACATTGGGGACACACAAATGACCTTGATAATGAAGCACACCATCTCCCCCTTGGGAGAAAGCCTCTAGTGATTTCTTAAGCACCGTTTCCTTCAATTCCACCAAATTTGGATCAAGACCTTGCTTGGATTTCACATCAGACACAAAAGATGATTCTGAACCATTATGTACCCTAACACTGCCTTTGGTAGAGTCAACTAACTGAACACTTGATTGGGACAATCTATGAAAATCTCAAACCAACTCCTTCTTATATTTCTCAACATGAGCAACACTACCCATTGACAACCGACTAAGAGCATCTACCACCACATTCGCTTTTTTGGGGTGTTAGAGAACACTCATGTCATAATCCTTTAGTAACTCGAGCCACCTTCTTCGGTGAAGATCCATATCTTTCTGTTTAAACACATATTGCAAACTTTTGTGGTCGGTAAAGACATCAACATGAACACCATATAAGTAATGCCTCCAAATCTTTAAGGCAAAAAACAACCTCCGCCAATTCTAGATCGTTGGTAGGATAGTTCTTGTAGTTAATCTTAAGTTACCTTGAAGCATAGAAAATGACTTTCCCATTTGGCATAAGGACATATCCTAACCCAATTCTTGAAGCAGCAAGATAAACCACAAATTCATCAGACCCTTCCGGTAAAGTCAACACTAGAGTAAAGGTAAGTCTATCATTCAACTCTTGGAAACTCTTCTCACACGCTCCAGACCATATGAACTTAACCTTCTTTTGGGTCAATGCTATCAATAGGGAGTGATCGAAGAAAACCCTTCAAAAAAACCTTCTATAATAACCATCCAAACCCAAGAAACTTCTAATATCTGAAGCGGATAGAGGTCTAGGCCAACTCTTGACCGCATCCGTCTTCTTAGGATCTACCTCAATACCCTTACCAGAAACAATGTGACCAAGAAAGGCCACGGAGCTCAACCAAAACTCACATTTACTAAACTTTGTAAAGAGTTATTGGTCCTTGAGAACTTGCAATACAATCCTCAAATAATCGGTATGCTCATCCACACTCCTTGAGTAATTCAAGATATCATCGATAAACACAATCACAAACATATCCAGGTATTGTCTAAACACCATATTCATCATATTCATAAATGAAGTTAGGGAATTAGTCAAGCAAAAGGACATCACCAAAAAACTCATAATGCCCATACCGAGTCTGAAAAGCCATCTTCGAAATGTCATCTTCTTTCACCCTCAATTGGTGGTAACTCAACCGAAGGTGGATCTTAGAGAAGTAAGTTTCTCCTTGTATTTGGTCAAACAAATCATCTATCCTTGGAAGAGGATATTTGTTCTTAATGGTAACCTTGTTCAATTGTCAGTAGTCAATACACATACAGAGTGAACCATCTTTCTTCTGAACAAACATAACTGTTGTACCCCACAGAGAAATACTCGATCGAATGAAACCTTTATCTAAAAAATCTTTCAATTACTTCTTTAACTCCTTGAATTCTCTCAAAGCCATACGATAACGAGGAATAGAGATAGGTTATGTATCTCGAAGAATGTCAATACCGAAGTCTATACCCCTTTCGGGAGAAACACTAGGTAAATCATCGGGAAACATTTCTAGAAACTCTTTAACGATGGGGACCGACTCAAGAGTAGGGATTTCGAAATCCATATCCCTCACCTGAACAAGATAATATATACAACCCCTAGAAATTATCTTTCTAACTTTAAGACAAGAATACAAACTGACTCATAGGCATATAATTTCCCATTTTCCACTCTAGGATGGGTTCATTTGGAAACTAAAACTTGACTACTAGAGTTCTACAATCAATAGAATCATAACATGAATGTAGCCAATCCATACCAAGAATAATATCAAAATCTAACATATAAAGCTCTTCAAGATCATCTTGAGTTACTATATGGGATGAGGAGACAGAACAATTTCTATAGACTCTCTTAGCCACAATAGATTCACCAAAGGGGTAGAGACATAGAAAGGATCTAACAACACATCAAAAAGAATATCAAACCTCCTAGCCACATATGGCGTCACAAAAGACACGGTAGCACCGGGATCAAACAAAGCATAAACATCAACATAGTGGTAACTACATCGGGAGAACCCCCTTGCTCATGACGAGTTTGAAGTGCATAGAATCAGTTTTTCTTTGGAGCACTTGAACCCGAACCACTAGTGGGAGCTTGCCTACCTTCTATTCCATTAGCCGTAAGTAATGGACAATCACTTATCTTATGACCACTCTTACCACAACCAAAGTAACCATTCGTACCAACTAAGCATTTTCCCTCATGCTTCATTCCAACTTTAGCACAAGTAGATGATGAAAATCCACCACCATTACCTCTTTGAGGCTTAGGTTTAGACACCCTATCGTTGTTGAACTTATGAGGAGATTTGGAGGAACCTTGATCGGAAAACCTTTGTCGGAACATAGAACGGTCATGTCCCTCAGACCTTGAATGTGAGAAGTCAATATCCCCCGTCTTGGCCCTCTTTGCCTCCCTAAACTTTTCCTTAAGTTTCTCCTCTTAGATATTTTAAACATGAACCATAAGATGATAAATGTCCATATCATTTATAAGTATAGCGGTACGACATTTTTTAACTACCATTCTGGACACATTCGAAAAAAACTTACTTATCCTTGCCCTAGGAGCGGCAACCATAGTAATAGCATATCAAGACAATTATGTGAACTTGAAAGCATACTCCTTCACACTCATGTTTCCTTGATGAAGGTTGATGAATTCAAGTACCTTTACCTCTCTCATATCAAGGGGAAAAAACCTATCAAGGAAAGCAACCTTAATCTTTTCCAAATCAAGAGGGCCTGCATCAATGCCCTGTCACGACCCAGGGGTGCACCCCAGATGTAACATGGCATACAAGACCCTGAGAGGCCTCATATAAGCCACTTAGCTTTCATAGTCAAGATAATAGAAAATTGGTAAAAAATTTAAAAAAATTCAACAGCATCAAAGTTTTATAAAACGAAGCGGAAGTCTCATACAACTTGTCTCAAAAACCATCTAGTACAATAGAATCTTGGGACACAGCTGACGAGTCCACAAATTGGACTCATTTAGGGCTTTATTTTGATAGAAATGGTGTCCTCAAATGCTTATTTAGTCTAAATATCTAATGAAAACACTTAAGTTTCAAGTATTTGAAGTTTTAGTGGAAGCATGGACACTTAGGCGCAAAAAGGAATAAAAAGGCTAAAAAGAATGAAGAAGCTGAAGCCATGCTTGGTGATTCACCGAAGGGACGCACTCCGCCCTTTGTTCCAATACGCGATGCCCTGAAAGAGAAGAATAAAAAAGGCGATGAAAGGAGCAGTCAGCGTTTCGCCGATCAGTTCCGTGAAGCAGAAGTATATCGCCCAATGATCCAGAACGCACAAATATTGAAGGCAAAGCACAAACGATGATGAACTAGAAGAAGGGCGAATCGCCGAGTCATTCGGCGTTCGCGACTAACCTCGACGAGCGAGCTAGGTATTTCTCTATCATTTTAGGTATAATTTCTTATTTCTTGATGTGTGACTAAAAACCCCCATTCTTGGGGTATGATTTAGCAAATATGTGTTGATATTATTGTTGGGTTTTGCTTGCTGATAGGTTCGATGTATTTTAATGGTGATTTCACCTAGTGGTTGTGGTTTAACTTAATGGGTTTGTAGTTGCAAGTACAAAACCACCCATGTGTTTTCGGCTTACTCGAGAGAGAGGTCGCGAAACCAAGACTGCTAGACTAATGGCCTAAGGAGTGGGTCGACATGAGGTTTAGCCCGAGAGGGTGAGCCCTAGTCCCATATCCTAACATTCAGCTCGAGAGAGTGAGTGGGGTAAGGCATAAGCTGGCCTTCATGCGGCAAATGGGTGTCCGAGAGGAACCCATTTGAAACGGGGTAAGTTGCCCGAGAGGGAACTTATTTCCATCTAAAGTTTAGCCTAGTCACTATTATCTTGCAAATTTCCTATCGAAAGGATGTACCCAACGATTTATATCAATATATATATTGCGGTCACACCCCAAGAAATTCTCCCCATACTTGAATTTTCTCTTTATTTTTGTTGTTTTAGCTATACTTGTGACAAACCCCCCATTGATATTTGATACTTTGGTATCACCCACTTGAATTTACTTTGTTTTTGTTCGATAATTTCTCAAACTACAGCTAACTAGAACAAAATTCTAGCCTAACTACTATTTTCACTACCACTCCCTTGGGACACGACCCCAACCCTTGGTTGGGTTACTATATTATCTACGATCGTAGACACTCGAACTGTAAGTTAGTGTCGTTGGTCACGATAAGCATCAAAATGGCACCGCTGCCTGGGAGTGGTTTTACGTGAAGATGTAGCTCACCTGGAGTTTTTGTTCTTTTTGGTGTAGTTTTTACTAATTTTACTTTTTGTTTTGTTTTTCTTTTTTTATTGTTTGTGTATGCAGGTCCTCTGAGCATGATAGAGGGAGTGGGTGGCAACCCAGTTAAGGTAGATCAAGAAGTCGAGGGTGACTTCAAGATAGTTGCACTGTTATCTCAACTAAATGACTTGACCACCAAAATATCTGAGGTGGAAAACCAGTGCAAATGCCAAGGGAGGTACATACCTCCTCATGCACGGAAGAAGTCTAGAGAAGATGAGAAAAGTAATGTTGAGGACACACTTCAAATCATTCTCCAAAAGATCACCGTTCAAGATCGAGTGTTGGAAGAAATGTGAGAGAATGTTGAAGCGTTGAATCAATTGATTGGATCTCATTCTAGATCAATCCAGAACATCAGATCACTCTTGATGTTTGCAATGCCTCAGCTCCATCCAGATGATATATTGGGATTACCTAGTGACACTAGGCCTAGCTCCAATAATAGAGAGTGAGGCAGGACCTACGTCGAGCCACGACGTAAAATAAGGCGGTTCTTGGGAGGTAACCTAAGGTTTTATCTCTTTATGTTTATTTTAGAAATAATTGTGTGCTGATCATGAAGGTTAAAGTGTGGAAAGTGTTTGAAAAATGCAGATTGGCGAACTAGAGGTCCAGTTGGTGAATCACCGAACAGATCGGCGACCCCGACCCAGACCTCCATTGGACTCAAGACAATTTCAAAGTGGAATCTGTAAAACTCGGTGGGCCAAGGAAATTATTTGCGAATCGCCGGCCTGGTCAACGATCGAGATCTAGTCCGTCGTTCGGACCCCAGTTTAACTGGAGGTCCTATAAAACTTGGCGAGGTAGGTGATTGTTTGGCGTGTCGCCGAGTGGTTCAGCGAGCATGACTAAGGTCACCGAATGGACGAAAACTGGACGGTTTTTAAAAGGCCAAAGGGTTAAACTTTCAAACTCTTCACTTTCCCTCACTTTTGAACTTCACAAGCTCACACCCGCACTTTAGTTTCTATATTTTTCCATTTCTAGTAGTATTTTAGTCATTAATTTGTGCTCGGATTGGGATTACTTTGCCGCCTAGCATTTCAGTCTTTATTATTCGACATCTAAGGTTGGTTTCCCAAACCCCACATGTATTTTTGAGAATTTGAACTCTTATACAAATGATTCTATCTTGTTGATGTGTGCTGGGACTCTCTGATAGGATTAAGTTGCTTGAATGCCTGTTTTAATTCAAAAATCTTGCCCGTAGTGTTTATATTGTTAAAATCCCATATTGTTGTGCCTTAAAATCGATTAAACCTTATGGGGTTGTGCTTGCATGTTATTGAGTCTAGTAGGGAGAAGTTTGAGTATCCTGAAGATATGGTAAAGACCAATATTGTCATGCCACCCCGAAAAATAGTACAGGTTATCACTATAAATGAAGGGGGATCAAATCCTCCAAAGAAGGGCAGACAAGAAGCGCCACCTGGAGATAAAGGCAAGGATATGAGGGCATTACTGAGACAGAGGAGGCCATGGTAGATGTTGATGGCTCCTAGTGGATCTGATACTGTTGGTCCTTCTGAGGTGAATTGGGTACATAAGCCCGAGTCCAGACTTATGCACCGAGCATTGATGCCTAAACAGATAGAGCGACTGCGTAGACAGGATCCCCTCTTTAACTCCCTCTCTGATTTTCTTTACTTTTACTGCTGAATATTTTATCACTTGCATTTGAGGACAAACACATTTATTGTGGTGGGGTGAGGCCCATACCTTTTGTGTTGACATTTGTGTTTTTGTGTATATTTGGGTTGTCTGTCTTTAACTGTGTTATATACTATTTATCGTGGATGTTTGAGCTTGTGGATCCTTCATATTGTTAAAATTGTAAAAAGATTTTGACCCTTCCGAAAATTTTTCATATTTCAAAAAAAGATTGCCACCTCTTGTGTTGAAAGTGGTTGTTCTCTTGCAAATTCAAGTCTTGGTTTCGATCAATACTGATGACTTGAATAGTGCTCTCAATCGAACAAACATGAATGTGTGGCTACGACGAGACCAAATAAAGTTGCATAGACAATATGTGAACTATTTACATATCGTTGTGATTAGCCATTTATCGAATTGACTCTCTAGTGATGATCATTGCACACTAGCGAAAGTGTATAGTCTTGTTTGGCCTTAGTGTCAATGTCTTGTGTGATGAGCTTACTTTGAACCATGCATGAATAAACCTAGAATTTGCCCCGATAGTCTGATTGATTTAGTAAAGTGTGCTCTTGAAATGATCTTAGGCAACTTTAGAGAGTGTGAGCCAATTTGACATATACCTCTTTTGTGGCCTACCCGTGAGCATCTGAAACTCTCTTGAACACCCCTTGAACCTTACCTTTCTTTGGAGGAAGTTTGATGAACCCTAGACCTTACTTCATTCACTACCTATAATCCTCTTGAGATGTGTTTAAGTGAATAACCAACTTAGGCCAAAAGCCTAAGTTGGGGTTGTGGTGAAAAGGAAAAGGAAAAGTCAAAGAAAGTGCAAGAAAAAGTCTCTATTAAACCATGGTATTGCAAAACAAAATGGAAACCCTCCATATATAAAAAAAATAAGAGAAAAAAAGAAGAAAAGAATGAAAAAGAAAATTTGTGGAATAAAAGTGCAAAAAGAAATTGGGTTTCCAAGAAATACATGGAGAGTGAATAAAAGAATGACTTAGTAGCACTAGGATAAAAAGTGATAAGGGAAGGGAAAAGGAGGTTTGGAGAACATCACATCTCATGAGGATAAAAAGTCATCGAGCCTAAATGACCATACATTTGCACTCAGCCCCATTACAAGCCTTGAAAAGACCTTTTTGATCTTGAGTAAGCCGAACTGAAGGTTGATTGGAAAATAAGGGCAAACCTATGGGTGAAAGCATGTATTGTGTTGCTCTTTTTGAGTGTGAGCGTTGCATCTGATTCCTGATCTTAAATTGATTTACCCCTGTGTGTGAATATGGAATCATTCTTTGTGTGAGGGCATTTAGATACTGTTGTTGAGCCTGGACTTGCATTAGTAGCAAGTATTGTGAGCATGAGAATCTTTGGTAATGGTGTGTCACAACTTGAATCGTTGAGTACACATTTGATCTTTGCATGAGTAGTTTAAGTCTTGTTGTGTATGTTCATGATCGAGTCTTGTGTAGCACTAATTGAGACATCCTATTTGAACTGCTGAACTTGAGGACAAGCAAAAGTTTAAGTTGGGGGTGTTGATGAGTCTACAAATTGGTCTCATTTAGGGCTTTATTTTGATAGAAATAGTGTCCTCAAATGCTTATTTAGTCTAAATATCTTATGAAAACACTTAAGTTTAAGGTATTTGAAGTTTTAGTGGAAGCATGGACACTTAGGCACAAAAAGGAACAAAAAGGCTGAAAAGAATGAAGATGCTGAAGCCTTAGCATCGCCAAGCATGCTTGGCGATTCGCCGAAGGGACGCACTCCCCCCTTTGTTCCAGTATGCGAAGCCCTGAAGGAGAAGGATAAAAAAGGCGATGAAAGGAGCAGTCAGCATTTTGCCGATCAGTTCCATGAAGCAGAACTATACCACCCAATGATCCATAACGCACAGATGCTGAAGGCAAAGCACAAACGGCGATGAACTAGAAGAAGGGCGAATTGCCGAGTCATTCGACATTCGCGACTAATCTCACCGAGCGATCCGCCAGCACTATTTTTTGAAGTCTATAAATAATAAACTCTTTACTAGATTTTGTGTGGAACATCAGAGTAAAAACATAATTGTAATTTTCACTTTAGCTTTCTTATTTTCTCTCAAGTTTGGAGAGGGTTTTTGGGAGACTTGAGGAGAGAAAGAGTTCATTTTCTCCAAATTGGAAGTGAATCTTCTCCATTCTTCTTCCTTTGCTTATATTAAGGCTTAATTTCTTATACCCATTTGATTTCTTCATCATTTTAGGTATAATTTCTTATTTCTTGATGTGTGGCTAAAAACCCCCATTCTTGGGGTGTGATTTAGCAAATATGTGTTGATATTATTGTTGGGTTTTGCTTGCTGATACGTTCGATGTATTTTAATGGTGATTTCATCTAGTGGTTGTGGTTTAATTTAATGGGTTTGTAGTTGCAAATACAAAACCACCTATGTGTTTACAACTTGCTCGAGAGAGAGGTCGCGAAACCAAGACCACTAGACTGATGGCCTAAGGAGTGGGTCGACATGAGGTTCAGCCCGAGAGAGTGAGCCCTAATCCCATATCCTAACACTCAGATCGAGAGAGTGAGTGGGGTAAGGCGTAGGCTGGCCTTCTTGCGGCAAATGGGTGTCTGAGAGGAACCCATTTGAAACGGGATAAGTTGCCCGAGAGGGAACTTATTTCCATCTAAAGCTTAGCCTAGTCACTATTATCTTGCAAATTTCCTATCGAAAACATGTACCCAACGATTTATATCAATATATATTGCGGTCACACCCCAAGAACTTCTCCCCATACTTGAATTTTCTCTTTATTTTTGTTGTTTTAGCTATACTTGTGACAAACCCCCATTGATATTTGACACTTTGGTGTCACCCACTTGAATTTACTTTGTTTTTATTCGATAATTTCTCAAACTACAGCTAACTAGAACAAAATTCTAGCCTAACTACTATTTTTCCTACCACTCCCTTGGGACACGACCCCAACCCTTGGTTGGGTTACTATATTAACTACGATAGTAGACACTCGAACCGTAGGTTAGTGTCGTTGGTCACGATAAGCATCAACAGCCCATACAATAATGTTCAATACTAAAATGAAAAGAACATAAGGAAATGGTGGCTAAATCCTCAAATGGTATGAGGACTCACCAATCTTCAATCTTGCCTCTACTATAGATCCTAGCCACGGGGATGAGAGTCGGGAACGCCAAACCCTACATTTGGATAAGAAATGTAGGCATGAGTATGCGTTAGTACAAGAATGTACTAAATATAATAACTTGCATAAACATCAACATAAATATAAGAATTAGAAACCATAAGTCATGAGCATAATGAATGCACATAATTGATCATATCAACATATAAGGGATAATTCTTGAAGTAACCTCAAGCATAATTAGCAAAGACATGGGTAATCCTCCACTAGTCTTACTCAGCAAGGAAGGCAACTCAAGAAACAATCCAAGCTCATCACCTATTATACATATTTAGCTTATCTTTTAAAGACATGGAGAATCACCTCTTGCCTTCCTATAAAGGCTCATGGGTAGTCGTCGCTTGCCTTACATAAAAGATCATAGGTACTCGCCTCCATGTCCAACATGTCTTACGATCATAGGTACTCGCCTCCATGCCCGGCATCATACGGGTACTCACTTTCATATCATTCTATAAGGAATCATAGGTACTCACCTCTATGTTCTACATCATAAAACACGTGTATTCTCCTCCATATCTTTCAATTAGGGATCATGGGTACTCACCTCCATGTCCAACTTTAGGGAATAAGGGTACTCTCCTCTTACTCTCCTCTAATGAATATAAGGAATCGCCTCATATCCTTCTCATTTAGAGGTCATGGGTAATCACCTCTAGCCTCATCAATTTCTTAGTCTTTTAGCTTAGATTCATTTTAGGTGAACAATCCTTTCAACCTAGAATCATTCAATGTGAGAAAAAATTTCACATTCATACTTAAGCAATTGAAGTGGGAACTGTCCCTTCCACAATAATCACATCATTAATCAACAATTTATAACATATGCTTCACTCTCAAAGCAATTCATAATGTATCTTATTTATTCTATAAGAATACATCTAAATCCATAATTTCTCTTCCTATGGATCAAAACCAATTTATATCAATTTCACCTTAGAAACATGAGTTAAGGATGAGTACATGTAAATTTATCCTAAAAACATGTATTCCACTCAATTCATGCATAAACAATCATTACCCAATCAATTAGATCAACATCCATAAATACCCATGATGAGTTCGAGATTTCAACTCATTAAAGGGATTTGTTTTGATAGTTTAAGTGTCCTGAAATGCCTAATTTATGCTCTAAACTAATATTAAAGTGTTGATTTGCAGTTATGAAGGCTAAGGAGCAAGGCAAGGACACTACCGGGCAAAAAGGAGCGAACAGGATGAAGAAGTGAAGAAAAGCGATCCTCGTGATCGCCAAGACCACTCGGCAAACCTCTGAGTGGCTCTTTAGCTCGAACAAATTTCCAGCGTGCCAGCCTTGGAGAAGAACTGACTTGGCGACAGAAATGGGCAGTCGGTGGATCGTCGAATGACTCCGTGACAACAACCTTGACCGCCTAAAGTCACAGAACCTGAAGTCTAATGACCAACGCAAACCGGTGATGGATTGGAGCAAAGAACGGATCACCGACTTCGTCGGCAAGGCCCGACTTACTTCGCCCAATGGCACTAAGGCAAAAAATTGGGAAACTATAAATTGAAATTTAAAATGAAGTTTGAGAGATCTGAATTCCCCAAGTTTTAGAGTTTAGGTTTTCTCTGAGTTTTTTAGTTTCCATTGTAGACTTTGAAGCTTAAATTTAAGGATTTGCAAGTGGATTTTTGAACTTCTACAATTTGGAGCATTGTAAAGACTTGGAAACTTTTACCCAGCTCATGGCTAATATAGTTGGTAATTGTTTTTATCTTTTTATGATGTGTAGCTAAAACCCTTAATTCTTGGGATGTGATCATGTTATTATTCGCTTAATTAGCTTATGGGTATAGTTATTTACTGATTTAAATGCTTAATGAAGTGGGTTTAATCGATAGTTGTGTTTTAATTTATGAATTGTAGTTGCAAATGCAATTCTAACTTAGAGTTCTGGGCTTTCTTGAGAAAGAGGTTTTAGAATCAAGGGTTTCGATTAATGGTTGTAGTTATTGGGTTGATATGGGTTTAGCTCGAGAGAGTAAATCCTAAACTCGATTTTACCTATCTAGCCTGAGAGAGTAGATGAATTAAGGTTTTGGCTGTTTATATTGATAAGCTTGTTGAGGTTCGAGAGAACTCACTTGAATCATAGTAGTTGTTCGAGAGAAAGCTATTAAACTTAGAGTCTAGCCTACCCACTGAGATTTAGCAATTCGTTAGTAATTTTAATTACCCATATAGTGAAATTAGCCTATAATCAATCACATCCCGAGAATTCCTCTCTATATTATTGTTTCCCATGTTTTCGTATTTGCTTTAGCTGATATTTGACAAACCAAACCCCCATCTGACATTCGTTGTCAACCCCTTAGACTTGTCCATATGTTTTCGATAATTTCTATTACTATAACCAATTAGACCACATTTATAACTTCATAACTGAATTTGAACTTATATCGCTCCATGTGGGTTTGACCCCAACTCTTCATTGGGTTTTATACTAGATAACGATTGTCTACACCTAGAATTGGATGAGGTGTAATGGAGCATTTATAAAAAATGGCGCCGCTACTGGGGAGTGGTGTTTAGAATTCTAATATTGAAGTTTAAATGGTGATCTTCCTGTGTTGTATTTGAAACGACTTACTTTGCTTTGTGTTTGTGTTGGTTGTGTTTGAATAGAAGAAGAAATAAGCATGAACGAAAGTAATGGTAGCCAATATGGCCACCAAGATGATATAGAAAATTTGAACGATGTTAACGACCCTATCCAATTACGTAGTGTTTGGGCTATACGTCTACCTCCTGTTGAGGGGAACGTTATTTTTCATGTCACTAGCACAATGCTTCCGCTCTTACAAATCAAAGGATTGTATAGAGGGTTGGCTCATGATGATCCCCATGAACACATTCAGAATTTTATCGACGTTTGTAGACCATTCTCATTCAAGAATATCTCTCAAGAATCAATCCGTCTTCAATTATTTCCATTCTCTTTGATGGGAGAAATTACCAAGTGTCTAGCTAAAATCCCAAGGAATTCCATTACTACTTGGGATGAGCTTACCATGGCTTTCTATGTGAGATGCTTTCTCCTGTATAAAATGATGACGTTAAGACATAATATTCAAGGTTTCAAATGCTTGGAAGGTGAACCAATCCACAAGATGTGGCTGAGATTTCAGAAGGTGGTACTTCAATGTCCGACTCATGGACTTCCAAACAACGTGTTGTTACAATACTTCAATAAGAGTCTTGACTCGGTGAACAAAGGTGTTGCTGATCAACTTGTTCCCGGAGGTATAATGCAACAGCCTTATGAGGTCGCATCTCAACTCATTGATGGCATGACCAAGATTAACAGAGCATGGTACACTCGTGAGGACCAAGTGTCTCCTCTCACCTTTAGGATGAAAAAAGAGCAGATCGAGAAGGATCAAGAGAGAGACAGTAATATGGCCAAAATGATGACCTAGTTGGACATATTGTCAAAAAATGTGTTGGGTAGTAGGTTGAAGAGTGTAAATGATGTGGGTATTGGTGGAGCAAATCCCAATGAAGCACAATTTGAGGCACTGTATAATGATGAAGTGAACTTCCTTGCAAATCAAGGAGGAGGTTTTCGTTCAAACTATCCAAGGCCGGATGGAAATCCGGGTTAGAATAGAGATGATGGATGTAGAGATTGTGATAGACAATGGCGTGATCGTAGCGCTACTTGGAAGGAAAGGGATGGTGACAAGGAAATATACATCCCACCTCATGAACGTCAAAAGCCGAAAGACCAAAAGGCTGACCCGGAGAACTTCCATACGGAAGACATGCTTTCACGCATTCTCCATAAGGTGGAAGGGTTGGACAAAGTTTTGAAACAAATGAAAAAAGACGTCTCTACACTCAATCAGACGGTCACCTCACATTCAGTGTCCATCAAGCAATTGGAAACACAAATGGGTCAAATTTCATCTCATTTTAACCCAAGGCCAAAAGGGGGTCTACCAAATGATACCTTGGCTAACCATAAAAACAAACATTGAAAGCGTATCCACGTCATGCCATGACGTTAAATAAGACACTTCTTGGGAGAAAACCCAAGGTTTAATGATTTTATTTCTGTTGTTTGAATAATGGGTGTTGAATGTGCAGGTAGAAAATTTGAAATTTTTGGTAAAATGGCAACTAGGCGAGCGAAAAGTCCAATCGGCGACTCGCTGAACTGGTAGGCAAGCCCGACTTGGACCTCCATTGGAACCACCTAGTTTGCTGGAGGTTCTGTAAAACTCGGTGGGCTAAAGTACCACTCGGCGCATCACCGAGTGGGTCGGTGACCACGACTTACGTCGCCCGCTAGTGCGCGAACTGAAGAGCTTTAAAAGGGCCAAAAGGTTTTAAATTCAAAAATCCTTCACTTTCTCACTTTTTCAACTCCCGTACTCTCACACTGATATTAGATTTTTTGTACTCTTGCATTTTTACTCTAGTTTCGTTTGGAATCTTTGATCGCGACGGATTTTGGAATTACTTTGCCTTTTAGCTTTACAAATTTTGGCATAAAAGGTTGGTTTTCGAAACCTCGAACTAAATTGTTGGTTGAAATCAAATGAAATCATTGTTTTTTTATGATATATGTGTGTATGGTAGTTTGATCATCGTGTGATTGTTGGTTTTCCTATCTTTAAATGAATTCATAATTAATTGGTTGTAAAATAATTCATTCCTGTGTCGATAATTGATTAAATTGTTGGGTTGTGTTGCTTATGTTGTGGGTCTAGCGAGGTGAAGTCTGATTAACCCCGAATTGTGCTAAATGTCAAAAATTACCTGATGATAGAGCGGTTGAGGTCATTCTTAAGGGCAAAAAACATCAATTGGCCAATTTTGGCCAAATCGAGGGAAGTCTGAATACGCCGAGGGCTTGGGTCATATGGGTCTAGTATCAATTGCATGTGTTGGTGCCTGATTTTTTTTCCATGGGCTACGGGCTTGATTTTAAAGTACGGGGTGAAAAATTGGCAGGTTGGACTACTCGGTGAGCTGGGTCGATCTCGCTGAGTGGTTCGGTGATTCTCCTAAGTCCCTTTCGATCACCTTTTATTTTTATTCTTTTAGGCTTTAAGTGTTGTAAATTTTGGCAATATGTCTGTGCTCGCCGAGTTCACTCGGCAACTCGCCGAAAGTCCCTTCTGATCGCACTTCTGTGCCCTTAATTTTAACACTTACACTATAACTTTTGGTGAGCTACTTCTAGTTTGCCAATTGGTGTCGGCAATCCACCGAATGGCCCTTGACTACACCGACCAGCTTTAATTTTTGGCAAGTTTTGCACTGTAACTTTCGGCGAGCCTAATTGGCTCGCCAAAGTGGTTAAGCGACTACCGACCGGTTCAGCGAGTCTTCCTGCAATTTCTTTTCTAAAAGTTTCTTGACTTTTTCAAACGTTTTCAACATTGTTTTGCATGAATGGCCAGACCCAAAGTCGCGGGTAGAGACATGCCGCCTCGAAAGCGGGCATGTGGTGTTATAATCAATGAGGAAGCAGTTGCTTCCCGAGCAAAGGCTACAAAACTTCCTCCAAAGAGAGGTAAAGGCAAGGGTAAGGTGCCCGTGGTTGTGACACCTGGGGAGGAAAGCTCCAATAGTGAGGGGGTCTACGAAACACACCTCACTATCTCTGACAGTGAGGGGGATTCCCAAGATGACTCTTTGTTTCCATCTCTGAGCCGGAGGATGACACGTTGTTACAAGCACGGAGAGCGGAGCTACGCTCCAAAGCTATGCATGGTCTGTCTAGGATCCTGGAGCCTCTGATGCCTACTCCTCCAGCTCCACCAATTCAGGGTCCTCCTCCCTGGTCACTCAATTGACTAAGGGTCGAGGGTTTGAGGACCATTCTAGAAGAAAAGAGATTGTCTACCGACGGTGTGGTGGAACACTATCAAGTTCCACAATTTTTGAGATATTTATAAAACCCTGGTGCCCCTACATTCCTACTTGGGTCCAGGAGTTCTAGTCAACCTACGGTGAGCTAGTGCCAAAAAGGAAGAAGAACGCAAGTGCTTTCAAACCGGTGGACTTCGTGGTAGTTTGGGGAAAGAAAGTAAAATATCACTACTCATACATAAATGCGGTACTAGGATGCTCATGATATTTCATGCACGACTACCTTGATTTGGTCTAGAAGAAGACCTTGGAGGACCTTAAGGGTTAGCTGGCACCTCTTATATCCGATGCCACCCCGAGGTGGATAGAGGTAGGTCCACCAATAGAGAAAAAGGACATGAATGTTGCTGTCAGATACTGATTTTGGTTCATCAGTAGCACCATTACGCCATCCTAGAATGAGTCCATCCGTAGACACCCAAAGGATGCCTGTCTAGGGTCTATCATTGATCATTAGAAGTGGAATTTGGGGTTGCTGATCGAGCAAGAGATGGCCATGAGGGCCAAGCAGCGACAAACCTTGCTCCCATTCCCGGTGCTGATCACCAAGTTGTGCAGACGGGCCCATGTTTTGAGAGATGCGAAAATGGATGTAGAGGTGACACCTACCTCCTCTACTAACATCCGACGTACTGAGGCCGAGTACCAGCGGGATGAGGCTGACAAAAGGAGGGCAGCACCGGTGGATACATCCCTGGAGGTCGACATCAATATGTTGCCTACAGAGGGAATCATGCCTCCTCAGGCCATTGGGCCTTCAGGTACTTCTAGCCCCTCTATTTTTTAGACTTCTAGTACATCTGCTGCATCCTGTCCCACTAGATCTTCCACTGCTACTTTTGACTCACGACCCCCTATCACCCAGGCTATGTTGTACATGATGGGCCATTTGGCCCAATCTACTGATGTGCGTGCCTCCCGGGTAGAGGTCGCTTTGCATGGGATGATAGAGCGGGCTATTGTTGTTGCCTTAGACCCCAATAGGGCTGAGATTGAGGAACACAAGTTAGCCTTAAATGCCTTTATTGTGAGAGTGGAGAAGCGTGAGAAGAGCCAGAGAGCTATAGATGTTTTGACGGCCTTGAAGGCCGATATTGTGGGGCTGCGTAAATATATGGATGAGCTGAATTCCACTGACCTATCCATGTTCTTTGGTAATGTGGAGATTACTGAGGTGCTGAGTGCTGATGTTCCGGCTAGTTTTGAGGTTCCTTCAGCTACTACTAGAGATGAGATTAGAGCCGCTGATGTTGATGTTGTTTCCGAGGCGGAAATAGATAAGGAGCAGCTTGGTGTTCGTGTGGAGACAGTCTATGAGGATTTGGCTTACTTGAAGGGTGCCATATTTGAGACTGTTAAGCAGGCATCACTCCGGGACACTTCCATGGTAGACTCTAATAGAGCCAAGGATGATGAGACACCGAGCACTGATGCCTGACAGAATGACATTTTTACCTCATTCTCTGTTATTTTTAGACTATTGCTGATTTTATTTGCATTTGAGGACAACTGCTTCTTTTTGTTGGCGGGGTGAGGTATTTCCATACCTACCTCTATTAGGCTGTTTTTGTGAATATTGGTGTGATTTTGGTGTTTATATATATCTTAGTTTGTGATAAATTGTGGTTGTTGATAAATTATGGCCCATTGTTTTAATATTAAAATGGTTTTGAACCAAATTTAAAAATTGTTGCCACCTCTTTTGTGTGTAATTGTGGTTGTTTTTGTGGGAATTTGAGTGTCGGTTGTGGTCAATACCGATGACTTGAATAGTGCACTTAATTGAACAAAATGAATGTGCGTCTACGATGAGGAAAACTAAGTTACATAGACAATATGTGAACTTTTAGCATCTCGTTGTGACTAGCCGATTGTCGATTAAGTCTCTTGTGATAAACATTGCACGCTAGCTAGAAAGTGTGGAGTCTTGTTTGATAATTGTATCAATACCTTGTGTGGTGAGGTTGTTTTGAACATTGTGCTTGATGAAACCTAGAATTTGCCCTGTTGGTCAGATTCATTGAGTGAAGCAAGCAATTGAAATGATCTTAGGAAAAAGTTTTGAAGAGTGAACCAAATTGACAATATACCTCTTTATGGCCAACCTTGTGAGAAGTGTGAACCTTGCTTGGCACCTTTTGAGCCTGTCCTTTTCTTTGGAAGAAACTTAAACAACTTTGACCTCTTTATCCCATCACCCATAACCTTCATGAAGTATTGGTTCGTTCGAATAGCCAACTTAGGCCAAAAGCCTAAGTTGGGGGTGTGGTGAAAAAGAATGAAAGTCAAGAAGTGTGAAAAATTCTCCCTTGATAGATTGTTGTGAAAAAAGATGGAACCCCTCCATGTAAAATAGAGAAGGGAAATGAAAGAAATGAAAAAGGTTGAAAACAAAAAGCGAAAAAAGAAGTGCTGTGAAATAAAGTGTGTGAAGGGAGTAAAAGAAATGGGGTATCCGATGATTCATGTTTAGTTGAATAATGGGGTGGATTATGAACATGTTTGAATGTGAAAGAGAAGGAGAAAAAGTGATTTCCAGGCCATACTTAAGGAAGGTAGAAGCCACTAAGCCTAAATGACCATACCTTTACACTCTACCCCATTACAAGCCCTAAAAAGACCTTTGTGATCTTGAGTGAGCTGAAACGAACATTGATTGGAAAATAAGGGCAAGTCTATGGGTGAAGTCACACATGTGTTTATCTTTGTGAGCATGAGAGTTGTATGTGATTTCGGGACCTTAAATTGTTGTGAAAATTTGTGTGAATATGGAATTATCTTTGTTGTGAGGGAATTTGAGTACCTTTGTTGAGCTTGAACTTGCATTTGAAGCAAGAATTGTGAGCTTGAGTACGCTTGATAATTGTGAGTCACAATTTAAATCTTTGAGTACACAATAGAGCATTGTATGAGTAGTTTGAACCTTTTGTGTGCATTTGGGTTGAGTCTTAATCAGCACTGTTTGTAGACATCCTTGTTGAACTGATTGATCTTGAGTTCTACTTGAGGACAAGCAAAAGTTTAAGTTGGGGGTGTTGGTGAGTCCGAGATTTTGACTCATTTAGGGCTTTGTTTTGATAGTTTAAGTGTCCTCAAATGCCTAATTTATGCTCCAAATTGATGTTAAAGTGTTAATTTGCAGCTATGAAGGCTAAGGAGCAAGGCAAGGACTCAACCGGGCAAAAAGGAGTGAAGAAAAGCGAGCATGGGGATCGCCAAGACCACTCGGCGAACCGCCGAGTGGCTCTCTAGCTCGCACAAATTTCCAGCGTGCCAACCCTAAGGAAGAATCGACTTGGCGACATAAATGGGCAGTCGGCAGATCGCCAAACGATTCCGCAACAGCAATCTTGACCGCCTAAAGTCACAGACCCTGAAGTCTAATAACCAACGCAAACCGGAGATGGATTAGAGAAAAGGGAGGATCGCCGATTGGGTTGGTGAGGCCCGACTTACTTTGCCCAATTGCCCTTAAGGCCAAAAACATGGCAACTATAAATTGAAATTTAAAATGAGGTTTGAGAGATCCCAATTCCCCAAATTTGAGAGTTTGAGTTTTCTCTGAGTTTTTGAGTTTCCATTGTAGACTTTGAAGCTTAAATATGAGGATTTACAAGTGGGTTTTTGAACTTATTCAATTTAGAGCATTGTAAAGACTTGGAAACTTTTACCGAGCTCATGGCTAATATAGTTGGCAATTGTTTTTATCTTTTTATGATGTGTGGCTAAAGCCCCAATTCTTGGTATGTGATCATGTTATTATTGGCTTAATTAGATTATGGGTATTGTTATTTACTGATTTAAATGCTTAATTGAAGTGGGTTTAATCGATAGTTGTGTTTTAATCTATGAATTGTAGTTGCAAATGCAATTCTAACTTAGAGTTCTAAGCTTGCTTGCGAAAGAGGTTTTAGAATCAAGGGTTTCGATTAATGGTTGTAGTTATTGGGTTGATATGGGTTTAGCTCGAGAGCGTAAATCCTAAACTTGATTTTATCTATCTAGATCGAGAGAGTAGATGAATTAAGGTTTTTGGGTTGTTTATATTGATAAGCTTGTTGAGGTTCGAGAGAACTCACTTGAAACGTAGTAGTTGTTCGAGAGAAAGCTATTACACCTAGAGTCTAGCCTACCCACTGAGATTTAGCAATTCGCTAGTCATTTCAATTACCCATATAGTGAAATTAGCCTATAATCGATCACATCCCGAGAATTCCTCTCTACATTGTTGTTTCCCCTGTTTTCGTATTTGCTTTAGCTGATATTTGACAAACCAAACACCCATTAGAGATTTATTGTCAACCCCTTAGACTTGTCTATATGTTTTCAATAATTTCTATTACTATAACCAATTAGACCACATTTATAACTTCATAACTAAATTCTAACTTGTACCGCTCCCTGTGTGTTCGACCCCAACTCTTCGTTGGGTTTTATACTAGATAACAATCGTCTACACCTAGAATTGGATGAGGTGTCATTGAGCATTTATCAACCCACAACTTTATAAGAAAACCCTAACTCAAATTGGGAAATTCTACCTTTCAATTGGGGAATCTTAGGGTCTCCATGGATGAAAGGATTCCAAGGATTAATAAAGCTATCATACCTTGATATCAAAGCCCACAAGCAATTGAAAATGTAGACTTGACCTTGAGCCCTAGCTTCACCATTCTTCTTCTTCAAGTTCTAGAGAGAGAAATATTTTAAGAGGGGGGGCTTTGGATTTCTTTTGGGTTTGGAAAATAATGACTTGAATGGGTGAGTTTGGGGTTAAAATCACTTATATAGGGGTCCTAGGCTTGGGTAAACGGCATTGCTTCAATTCAATTAATACCGGAAAAGACCCAAAAGACCCTAACTTTCAGTGGACTGAACCACCTTCACGCCATGCTCCACGAGCCGTGGTGCCAGGTGTGGTCCTAGACCAATGGCTTTGCAAACCACTTCTAAAACCTTTCACCCCACATGCACACCTCCACGAACCGTCTAGGTCTTCACGAGCCGTGAAGTGGCTCGTGGGAGGATCTAACTTTTTGGCAGCCTCTTGGGAGCTCACTGCCTCACCTTCATAGGCACCACCATGAGCCGTGGTGCCCACGACGAGCCTTCATGATGCTCGTTGGAGGTGAGCCTCCCTTGGCTAGCTATTGTTATGTTCTACGGGCATCAACACGGGTTGTGGTGCCCTTCACTATCTGTGTGCGCCTTCGTGGAGGGTGCCAAGGCTCAATTCTAGGCTTGTGATTTCTCACTTGGTCCCTTGCTTAGACTACTAGACTCCGAGGTGTTACATTATCTCCCCCCTTGGGAACATTCGTCCTCGAATAGAATTCTAGACACCTCTCGAAAGAAAAGACTCAATACTAGCAGCCCAACATGCATGCAATCTCATCAAAATGCACATATCAAGGAGGAAACATCGACTCCAAGCTAAACATACTCAATGCATCATAAGGAAAGTAGGAACTAGACCTAGAAAACCAAAATGCATGAAATTTCAAGATTTATCATATTCAAGGAGGGACTACCATCTCCAAGCTAAAAGCATGCTCAACACAATCTCATAGAGCCTAAATGCAATCTATACTCAAAAGCATATATCCATGGAGGAAATATCAACTCCAAGCTAAAGAATGTTCATCAATTTATCACATGAAGTCTTTAGGCAACTCATACTCAATGCACAACAACATGAGGAAAATCAATCATGTAAACTCATTTTCTTTCAAAACACAAGTTTTTCATGAACATGCATAAAATAAGGAAATCATGGGAATATCTAAAACACATTCCACCAAACAAAGAGTAAACCATGAGGAACTCATTACCTGAAGCTAGAGTAGGAGTAGAAGGAAAAAGATAAGGATATCGAGACATCATATCGGCCTCAGCCTCCCAAGTAGCACCCTCAACTAAATGATTCCTCCACAGTACTTTCACGGAAGAAACTTCCTTGTTTCTCAAATTCTTTACTTGCCGGTCTAAGATCTCTATCGGAACCTCTTCATACGAAAGATTTTCGTCAACTCCCAAACCTTCTAAGGGAACTATAGATGTCGGATCTCCAACACACTTTTTCAACACATAGATATGGAAAATCGGATGCATGAATGCCAAATCATTAGGCAAAGAAAGCTCATAAGCAACCTTACCAACACGTCTCAAAATCTGATATGGGCCTACATAATGGGGACTAAGCTTTCCTTTCTTCCCAAATCTCATTACACCCTTCATGGGTGAGATTTTCAAGTAAACCCAATCATGAACATCAAACTCAAGATCTCTTCTTCTAACATCGGCATAGGACTTTTTTCGACTTTGGGTTGTTCTCAACCTTTCTCTAATAAGTCGGACCTTTTCCATAGCCTCATGAATTAACTCGGGACCTATCAAGGTAACTTCATGATGTGAGGCTAAAAATACATATTTTTAATCATTATTTTCTCACATTTATTATTTATATTTGTCCTTTTTGAGCATGAATTTTACAAATTGTGCTAAATTGCGTAGTTTATTTGTAGGATTAAATTGGTGGAAAAATGAAGAAGTTTGGAGCTAAAACGAATTAAAGATGAAAGGTTGAAGAAGGAAATTAAGTAGACAGCTTAATGGATTAAATTGAATAAAATAATATATTTATATATATAAGGAAACGGCGGCTGCAAATTGATGAATTTTAATTGTTATGTTTGCTGTACACGTGCCAAGTATTGAAGCTGTCACAATTTTGAAGCAGCGTACACTTCCAGCAACGCGGAAAAAAAAAGAGACGGACAACCCAATTTAATTGGGTTTTGTTTTCCTAATTTGTCTTGAACTTAATTATTTTATTTAGGATTCCTACATCTATAAATAGTGCATAGAAATAATTATTTGAGGGGGCCAAGAATCAAGATACAAGACACAATATAAATTTTCTTCTAGCTTAGGAACTTTGGAAGAGCCGCCGTGGAGGCCGGAGAATTGTGGTTTA
>JAJOOR010005332.1:0-40539 GCA_036250505.1 Solanum acaule | reverse complement strand
AGTTGTCTCTCTGGACATCTTTTGGTATCAAAACTTTAGGCAAAGAAGGCATAAAACAAAGTGTTTGTAATCTTTTTGGTTTGTCGACTATGTTTCTGCTGATGATTGTGATTGCATGTACTGTTGATGCAGTTGTCTCTCTGGACATCTTTTGGTATCAAAACTTTAGGCAAAGAAGGCATAAAACAAAGTGTTCGTAATCTTTTTGGTTTGTCGACTATGTTTCTGCTGATGATTGTGATTGCATGTACTGTTGATGCAGTTGTCTCTCTGGACATCTTTTGGTATCAAAACTTTAGGCAAAGAAGGCATAAAACGGAGTGTTCGTAATCTTTTTGGTTTGTCGACTATGTTTCTGCTGATCATTGTGATTGCGTGTACTGTTGATGCTGGTTCAACACGCAATGCAAGACTATCTTATCCACGGATACATGTATAATAATAACAGTTCAATTTTCATTGTATCTGAAGTAGGTTATCTTATTTCCTTGTTGCAGGTGCAGAGGTTGCAGTTCTTTGCATTACGAAAACTGGGGAAGTTCTGAATTATCAGGCATTCACAGACTCCAAGGGGATATATAGAGTAGCTGAGACAATGCCAGCGAGTGATCGTTGGGATGCATGCCTAGCGAGACCTATCAGCAGCTTCCACGAGCACTGTACACGTCTGGGAGATAGCAACTCCGGGGTGAAGTTCAGCTACAATCATCCTTCAGGATATTCACACACAGTCAGACCATTTGTATATCGTCCCACCAACGTTCCAACTTACTGCATCTAATAAATATATAATGTATCATATGGTACAAGCTATGTAAGCTTGTTACTGTTATTGTATCCTTGGTTGCCTTGATTTTATTGAAAATCCAGTAGCAATCTGGATATATCTGGTAACACTTGTCTGTTCAGTTATCTCAGTTTAATTGATGATTAGGTTAGTGTAAAGATAGTCAAATTATGATGAGTTCTTGAGGTAAATAATACATTGCATCATGGCCTCCCAGTGAAATCCAGAGTGAAATCTAGAAGTGGAGTCTGGGGATAATAGAGTGTACGCAGATTTTACTACTATTTCGGGAGGTTGAAAGATTGTTTTAAAAGATCATGATAAACCCATAATTAATATTCATTTAGATAACGATAAAAAATAATTCTATAAAATAAGAACTATTTTTATTTTTATCTTTTTGCGAATTGAAGTAGGTTAAAAATTCGTTAATAAAAAAATATTATTAGGAAAAGAATATGTGCAAAAAGAAAACAAATAATATGTTTATTTGAAATAGGCATTTTTGACTCATTACGTGACAATAAGGACATTTTGGATCAAAGTATGTAAACATTTTGATATTTATGCATTTCAATTTTGAGTGTGCTCAAATAAACATTCAAACTTATATAAAGTTGAACAACTCGACACCACATCATATATACACCCAATTTCATTTATATGAGTTCATGTGGGTTGTATAATGTGTCATATAGGATACGTGTGTCTACTTATTCAACATTATATAAGTTTAAACGCTTACTTATACATACCCAATTTTGAGGCATAGATATGTATTATGTATAAAAGTGAAAGAGTACATTTATATATTATGCATTTTCGTTTTAGTCTAGTTTTAAAAAAAATATTTTCAACAGATTCTCTAATTCTAACTTTTCACATGTCATGATTAAAAATTAAATATATTTTGATACATTTTAAATATTTTAAATTTAAAACTACAAGAATTACAATGGTTTTTTTTTTGTTAAACTCCAGATAAGTTTTTTTTTTTTTGTGTTCCACCCGATATTTGAAGAGCACATTCGAATTATGATTAAATCGGCTCATTTCGGGATAACACTCCACTATGATTATTTTTTTCTCATAATTAAAATTCGAATTCGAGACCTATGCTGAAAAAGTCCTATTACTATATTTCAATGTAAATCGGGTATAATACAATTACTCGGGTCAATGTAGGCGCTAGCCACTGTGGACTTAAACAACGGCAAAGAAGATGAAAATGAAGAAGAAAAATAGCAAAGAGGAGTAATGAATACGTCAATGCAGCTATGGCAACAAGTTTATAGATAGATTTCAATAAAGGATCCATGTAATCTGAGGGCATCCCAATTTTCCAGTCTTCTGTATACCATATAAAGGAACGACTGGAGAAAACAAGAATCAATTTTTTTTTTTTTTTTTTTTTTTACTGAATCGATCGATTCCAAAATGATCGGTTGGTTTAAGCAATTACATACTGCTTTTGGGGCTTCCTTTCTATGGCTTGTTTGCCTCATTTACTTCACACAGGTTCGGCCTCCATTTCCCATCTTTTTTCTTTAATTCAATTTATATATACTCATGATGATTTATACCTTCTGTTTCTCAGTTCAGCATTTGGGGTTGAGTGGGTGTTTTTTTTTAATGTTGTGAATGATGGGGTTTCTGGGTTTTTAGATTAAATCTGGGTTGTTTAGTTTAAAAAAATGTTCCAAGTCAAAAATTCAAGATTCTGTTGAGTGGGGTTTTCTGGGAATTTCTTATTTCCATCAGGTTTTTAACTAGTTTGGTGAAATGAAATGAATATTGAAGATTCATATAGCTGAATCAACTAGTTTGGAATTGATGTATAGTCGTCGTTTTATAAGGTTCCATGCTTATCTTTAACATCTAGATTAGGTTTTTTGTGGCTTGCGAATGTCCCCGCTACAGGAACCTTGGTTAGCAAAGGGTTTAACAACTTTTCCCGACTCTGACATCAAAAGTAATCATCAGGGCGCCAATTAAACTTAGTTTCGCTTATCACATCAAACATATCAATGATTGTGATGATTTGATGTCTTTTTCAAATCAACTCAACAAGCAGCTGATCACTCATTTTGTGTCCCTCCCAAAGCATCATTTTCCAGAGGATTTTGGTGTGAATGATGCCATTTTCAAAAGAACTTTGTATGTTCTGGTAGTTAGACCTAAAAGTAAGACTTCATCTCGTCTTAGGTGTAAATACATACGTAATTTTTTTGTGAGACAGTTGGATTGTGATTGTTGAATCACAAGATCATAGTTTAATTGATCCAAGCAGTGTGATGCGGGCCCATAAGGAGGTCTTTGGGTCAAGAGCAACTCGACAGTACTTTTTTTTGTTGTTGTTTGAGAATGAAAAGTACACCACTCCAGTGCCATATTGAAAGTACTGAATTTAGTAGATTTAGTAGAAGAGTTTAGAGGATTGAAATGAGGAAAGTTTAACAAAGCTTATTTGAGCTCAGAAGATCACAGTTAATTGATCCTAGCAGTGCGATGTGGAACCATAAGGAGGTCTTTGGGTCAAGCGCGTCAAATTTTTCGTTCTCAAAAGATGGGGAAATTGCAGTTAGTTATAACTGAAAAACTAGCACTCGTGGTGTCTGTTCAGCAAATGTTTAAAGCTTTATGCTTTTTCTTCCGTAGGTAGCCTAGTGGTGGAGAGGGAGAGGAACAGAAGTCCTCAATGTACTTTTTAAGCACTGTTACTTCACTAAATTAAAACATGAAATTTAACCTGTGACAGTTGAACACAAAGAAAAACTCCTCAATATAGGTTTGATAAAATATTGTACAGGACCAGAATCCAGATATGGAACAACCGTTGCAAGATGCTAACACCATTAGCTAGAAAACCAATATATTAAAATCTTGGACTCAATATGTGCTGCCCATAAGCCAAATTATTTCACCTTGTTGCCGCTTTTATTTGCTTGGACGAAGTCTCTTTTTTTGACATCAGTACTTCAAATTTGTTGAATAAAGATTTACAGCAGAGCTTGGACAAAATTATGCATAATGAACCAACACAATTGTTCTCTTATCTAGCAAATATAAGTTTTGCTGTAATAGCAGTTATCTTGACTGTTTATCTCAATGAGATGTCTTAGGGATCATTTGATTGGCTACATTGCTAAATAATCTCTACATAAAATTCTGCATCAAATTATATGTTCAGTTGGCTGTATAAGAAAAACAAATATCATTGTTTGTTGGCCACATAAGTAATGCATCACTTGGTTGGCAGTGTTAAGCTTAATACGACATAGCTTATGTAGGGATCTTAATTTCTTTTTTATGTGGGATATAATGTGGAAATAAGAATATGTATAATAGCAATATGTGGATAAAAGTATTTAAAGTTAAAAATGCTCTTAAAGTAGGTAATTGCTACATAACATTCTCTGTATTATTATTCATTGCATGACAATACCTACATTATTATTCACCGCATAAACATTCTTTGCATTATAATTACTGTGTAACTAGTACTTGAACAAAATGAACCCTTAAGGTTTTCTCACACTTGTCTTCTATGTGACCTCTCAAACTCTGATAGAGTATTTTGGCAGCCTTTTTTTATGTTAAGAGAGCCGGTGTATTGTGTTCCTCTGCTGTTTCCTCAAATTAAACAGCATTTATAGAGGGGTAGGAAAGTGAATATGAAAAAAGAAAAGAAAAAAACATCGAGTGGTTGTAACCTCTCGGTTCTCCATACACCTACAAAATGCATTTAAGAGATGATCAAATATTTTTTGTTGGAAGCTTATTATTTCCTCATTGGGTATAATTAACACCATTCTTAATTTTTGGAAGCAGGGGTTCAGATCTTTTGTCTGGACAGCAGTTTCATATCAGTTGAAAGACAACTTGAAGCTATCACCATCAGCCTCCCAATTTGTCACTTCAATAGCATTCTTTCCGTGGAGCGTAAAACCTTTATATGGGTATTTATCTATTCTTAATACTCAGCCTCTTGTGACCTTCTGTAGTGCATATTTGTGAATGATTAGAAAATGGTGTCCTAGCAATATGTCGAGTCTTATTCAGTATTGTGTAAACTAATATCTTCGAAACAGTTCTTAAGCATAGAACTGAAAACAAATTAACCCAAACAAACTTTCAGACCAAATTGGGATGAGTTCAATCTGATTTGGTAGATCGTCATCATGAATGATTCGGTAGATCGTGATGCTTGAATTGAGTGAATATTAGACGTTTGACGTTACTTTTTGAGCTTTAGAAACATAGACTTGAGGACTTGGCTTTGATAAGGACTAAGTAGTCCAACCACTACTCTGTCAAGTTCATCTTTTCAAATGATTTCCTATCATCTCTGTGGTTGTATCATACTGGTAATAGCCAGCCCACTTCAAACTGAAATTATCTATTGTCCTTTTCCATCTTTACTCTTTTTATTTGGGGGGCATCTTTGTTTTCTTTTTGTAAGTCAGAAAACTATTACTGTTTCAGTAATAATTTTCTTTGACTTACAAGAAGCTATTACTGTATCATGCTGTCCCTAGCTAATTATGATATGAGAGAGTACACAACACCACTTAAACCTATCTAACCATCAATAAAATGGATTTTCTCTGAGAAACAACATCTTGTCCTCAATGGTGTTCCTTTCTGTTACATGCTTTTTTAATTATTCTATGGTCCAAGAGAAGGTCATTCCAGTTTGATCTTCTGATTGTATCTATAATGCTTTTCTTTTCTTTTCATGTATGATGTAATTATACCAAATCTGAGGATTTGGGGGGATTTGATTTTTCTGTCTTCTCCTTATTTTTCAGTTTCTATGTGTATGGGATGAACATTTCCTGATTTATGAACATGAGATTCAAAGTTGGTGTGAACCATGCACACTTCATTAGCTTTTCCTGGCTGGCTTAACTTTTATGTAAATGTTAAGTAAAGCTAAGCTTGAGCTGAATATCAGATTCTACTGAGAATTTAATGATCCTATAGATTTGGTCAATTAATCTAAAACATATATGTGTCAGGTTACATATCAAAAGAAAAAAGTTGTTCAGATGTTTGGCTTCCTTCCATCTGATTGCAGTTCTGATTAGCAGTACTGGAAACAACAAAAGGAGCTGCAGATCAATGTGAAATGAATATTAAGAATAATGTTCTTTGCTAGGTGGCCACCTAGATATGTTGTAGAGTTACCATATAAAGAGAAGAGCTGTGAGAGAAAACTTCCAATAGTTGTTTGAAGTTATAATAAACATCAGGAGATCAATTTTTACCATATAGTAGCAGTTTATTGTGGAAGACCTAAGAATATGGCTTAAAACCAGATAAAATTTTCTTAGATCATGGAAATTGTCATTAAACAACAAATTTATTATAAGATGTTAAGATGGTCCTTAACTGCTGGTGTGCTGTTCATGACTTATGCTCTGCTAAGATCATTTTTGTCGTTTTCTCATGAAAGCTTGTTGGAAAATAGTTCATTTCTTGCTCTTCTGCTCCATCAACCATATTCAATATGCTCTTTGCAGGATATTATCGGATTGCTTTCCAATTAGAGGAAGGAAAAGAATCCCCTACCTTACGCTTGCAACTTTGCTCTCGCTGTTGCCATGGCTCATTTTAGGGTTAAGTGATTTCCTGAGAAATACGAGGATAGAACTCATGATTCTTTTGACACTGCAGAACCTGGGTTCTGCAATGGCTGATGTTGTAATTGATGCAATGATCGCTGAGGCAGTAAGATTGGAGAGGTATGTTCTTCTGCGTGGAACTTTTTCGGTCATTTAAAGGAACGTTCCCAATCTGAGTAATTTTATGTAGCTGTAGAAACAAACACATAGTTTTAAAATTAAGCCTTTGACAACACAACACAACACAACAAAAGTAAATGTCAAATTAGTCGGATCAAATAGCAGGTTGTACCATGGGTAAACTTGTCTATTCAGTTCATGATAAAATGTAGTTATATACAAAAGCCTTTCTTTCATTTGAAGTTTTTGATGATGGAATACCTGGGTTTGTGTGTATTTGAATTGTTAATTGTCACTTAATTGTGAGTTTCATTTTACATGCAAATTCGACAGGTTTAGAGTCTGCCATGTACAAAGTGCGCCAAAAAGATTTAGATTAATTTTAGCTGTGCATGAAAGGCATGCCTTTTTTTTAATTGAGCTTTACTTGTCAACAGGGCATCATTTGCTGGTGATCTTCAGTCAGTATCTTGGCTGTCTATGGCATTCGGAGGAATCTGTGGTAGTTTGCTAGGAGGATATGCATTAGACAATTTACGGATAGATATGATTTTCCTCCTTTTCTCTGTCTTACCTGCTTTGCAGCTCTTTTCATGCGGTTTGGTTGAGGAGGGTTCTGTACAAGTTAAAGCATTCCCTGAAGGTTCGGCATTTAATGGTTCTGATATGACGAGTGGAATTATTGATGAAGAAGAGCAATTCTCTGGTGAAAAATCAAAAATTAGTACTTTGAGGAGAAAGAAGAGCCAGAAAAATACAAAAAGAGCGCCAACGAAGGAAAAAATATTTCAGGCTCCTGACAAAAACGGATCATCAGTGTCTCCGTGGTATCAATCACTGAAAATGGCCACTTACACATTATTTAGGGCGTTCCGCCAGCCAGCCATTTTGAGGTAACTTGTGAAGAAGTTTTAAATTACTTTTTGTGTTGATGTTCTATAATTAATAATCACGAATCAATTTATTTTCCTTTTGGAGCTTCTGCTAGAACACTACCAGGCACCAACTGCAGTGTATTATTATGACATGATGGGACCTAGGTCTTGAAAGTCTTCCTGGACCTTGTTTTTAACCTTTGGTGATGCCATTTCTTTCTATTTGTGTACCATATTTGAAGGGGTAACAGGACCACGAAGGGACAGCTTTCGTTGGCATATAAATGGACTTGCATTACCTTAATTGAAATAATGAAACTGCGATTCCAAGAACATTTTCATCAGTATTACAATTTCTTAAGAAAGATCAAAGTGTCAGCGTTACTTTCAATAGATTAAATTACAGGCCAAGTTATCACTTTTGTGGTGCTTCCATTTGATGAGTTTCATGCTTCCATGTTTCACAGCTCATGGGAGGTTGTGAATTGTTCAGTAGTCTCCCATCTCCTTAACTTTTTGTTTATAATACCATTTCTTTTTTTGGCATTTTCTTAATGAACTGATGACTGATGTTACGGTGGTTGTTCTCTTGCAAATTTTTCCTTGGAGTCCAGACCAATGGCTTGGTTCTTTTTGGCTCACGTGACAGTTCCAAATCTCTCGACAGTTATGTTCTATTATCAGGCAGAGTTCTTAAAACTGGAGGCATCTTTCCTTGGAACAGCACGTGTTCTTGGATGGTTGAGTCTCATGATCGGTACCTTGACTTACAATCGCTATTTAAAAAGGATGAGATTGCGACATATTCTCATGTAAGTAGATCTCTGACTTGCAAATGTGATGTGATGAAGGAATATTGACTTGGATTACCAAATACTTATATTCCTCTTTACAATTCATTCAGGTTTACTCAAGTTTGCTTGGCCATTCTGACTGTTCTAGATATGGTTTTGGTTTCTCGAGCTAATATTTCATTAGGCATCTCAGACAAGGTTACAGTGCTATTTGGTTCTGCTCTTTCTGATGGCATCAATCAATTCAAGTATGTCCCATATTCTCTTATATAAGGTCTTCTTTGAAGTTGCTATAGAACTCTGCAACAGCTAACATCTATTCCATTTAAATATAAAACAAGTATTTGAAGTATTTCTTCCTTTTGTAGGTTCATGCCCTTTCTTATCTTATCGGGACAGCTTTGTCCTCCAGGTGTTGAAGGGACTTTATTTGCATTATTCATGTCGATAAACAACTTAGGTTCTACGGTGGGATCCTTCGTAGGAGCAGGGTTGGCTTCAGTTCTAAACATCTCCTCAGGATCTTTTGACAATCTCTTTTTAGGCATTGGTATGCAGGTTCTCTGCACTTTCATCCCAGTGGCCTTCATTTTCTTGATTCCAAAGGAAGCTACAGGAATATCAGCATAGTTCATAAATCATACATGCAGGTTACAGATTAGACAACAAAGGCTTTTTTTTTCCCTTTATGATAGACGGATACTCGTTTTTTGGATTGAGATGAGCTTAAATAGAGCAACACGATGAATGACAATTCATATAGTCGACCTCAACTTGCTTGAGATTGAGGTGTAGTAGTTGAATGGATACTTGTAGCAATCCTCACCTCTACTTATTAACATCTGTAATAGTAATTACATCCAGAAGTTTTATCTGAGAGCATTAATCTTGACAGATGGATTGCTTTGGACCTAAACGTAAAGTTAAGAATTTCAGCTTCACCAAAGAATTAACGAATTGAAATATTTAAAAGACATAAAAAATATTCGATCAAGCAAAAAACTGTAGACTTTCGAAATTTCAAATGTGTCATATTCTTTGTTTGACTATGCTAATTTACATTTATTGTGCTTGGGTTGCTGCTTCTATCTTAATTGTTGGGTTATATGACTATTATCTTTTTAAAAGAAAAAGGTTCAAATTTTAAATATATGATAACAATTTAAAATGTCTATTACATGAAATTATTTATTTTTTTGTTTTTATAAAAGTCAATAGAAGATATTAATCAAATTATATTCTAATATAAAAATTGATAGTGTGTTATTAAAAAGAGAGACATTTTGTATTAATTAAAATAAATACAAATTACTTAATCGAAGAAGTTGCAAATGAAATATGGTATAATTAAAAGTAAATTATATTCTAATTTCGCTTTCCACATCTTGTTTATTCACACCTGCACGTTCCATTTAAACATTATCATCTCTACTATCTTCATCTTTTGAACGTAACAATTTTTGACTAACCGAAATCACCCTATACAATATAGTCGGTCTAACAAGTAACAACCACTCTATAGAACTACATATAAGTCTCAGACATGTTTTTATCCCATAAGATACCGTACATTAACATCAATTTTATCCAATCCGCTCCAATACGATGTACGACATCTTCGTCGATCTTCCTCATTTTCTTTGATAATAGACTTATAAAGATACTTGAAGCTTCCTCTCTTTAGAATGATGTGTGTATCAATCCTCATCTCCATCCGTCTTATGTGATGCAACATTAAACTTGCACTCCATATACTTTTTATTAGTCCTGCTCAACCTGATGCCTTTAGATTCTTGGGCCTGTCTCCAACTATTGTTAACTTTGCCGCATATTTCGTCGATCAATACTATATCGTCTGCAAATAACATACGTCATGATACTTTTTTGAATATGACGTGTCAATTCATCCAACACCAAGATAAATAAAACATAATGGGAGTTGATTCATGGTGCAACACCATCTCGATCGGAAAATGTTCGAGCCTCCTTCGCTACTGTTCTCAGAAAGACTTAAATATTGTGATCTTAAATTAGAAAAATATAAAATGTATCAAAATGTATTTTTTGTTTTAAATATGATACATGAAAAGCTCGAATAAAAAAATTATCAAATTTGTTTAGTTTCTTAAAATAATCTAAAAAATAAGACGAATAAATCACAAATAGATGATTTTGCTCTCTGTTGACGTGAAATAGATGATACAACTTTAGTGGAAGGATCGTGCCCAAGAAAGACAGCAACAAATGCAATAAGAAGTGTTAGCAAATTACTATAAAATAGCTATAACTCGAGCTACCGATATGATGTGGTGTAGTAGTAATCGGTGAGAAGCAAAATTTTTTATTCGAGCCTTAAATATAAAAAAAATTATGTTAATAGCATCAACATTTAGTCGGAACTTCGAGGCGGACGGATGAGAAAGCAAAAACAAAAGCTATAACGTGGAGCTGACTTAGGAATTGGAAAAAAGCAACTAAAATTAATAACCAACACTTGACAATTTATGAGATTTTTATAAAACTTCTTAATGATGATATTATCATTAAAATCCAAAAAAGAAAAAGTTGACAACTTACAATCCAAAAAACAAAAAACAAAAAACAAAAAACAAATAAAACTCTTTGGAATCAACAAAAGAAATTTCAGTAACCAAATTGATTCTTGAACTTTATTATAATGATGATAACTTGTTTCTTTGGCAACCCATTTTCTTATTAACTACATATAGGAGTATATGACACCCCAAACACTCCAAAAAAAAAAAACTCCACAAGGTAGCCATGGCAGTTTTCTTAAAGACCCATTTTTTATTCATTGTATTGATGTTTTCTTGTTTGTTGTTAAGTGGGTCAAAGTCTGTTTTTCATATAAAGGATGTTTTGCCAATGTTACCTGTACAAGTGTCATGGCCCATTGTCAATTCTCTCTACAGTGCTGTTGACCTATTGCCATCTTTTGTTGGAGCTGTTTCAATCGCTAATAATAGTACACTTCAATGGAAAGGCGCTTGCTTTTACAACAATACTGCTTCATTGGAACTTCACAACAAAACTGGAAGTCGATTTGGTGGTGGCACTATCCATATCAAGGTTTTTTTCCATAAAAAAATAATATTTTTTTGTTATGATTCTGGGTAGTTGTTGTTTTCCTTTTATTTTGATGTTTCAGTATATCAATTGGAGGTTTTTTTGTTTCATGTATATGTTGGTTGAAATTGGACTGCTGTTTTTCGGATTTTAGTTTTTGGTTAGTATAGAACAGAGATTATAGTTTCATTATTGTGATGAACTTGCTCTTATTCTCAATACGAGCTATGTTGCTCGCACTCCGGGGTGCAGGTGTCCGATATGGGTGCATATGCTGAGGTCGGATCATTCATAAACTAAATTATAAATGGGGGGATTTGGCTAAAAGATAGTTTAAATATATGAAAAGAGAGTTATATGTCTAAATTACGAGATATTATATGGATAACTTAGAAGGTATAATGGGGAAAAATTTATTGATCAAGAGGAGAATCCGAGAAGGTGATATAAGGAAAAGGACTTAGATAGAATTTTTTATATACAAGGTACTCCACTTTTTCTTCAATTTCACCTTAGTTTTGATTACTTAAATCATTGTATCTTTCTCGAATTTCTCCGTTTATTTTGGTCAAAGTAACCAAAATCAGTTGACCAAACCCGGTATGGATTCCACACCCACACCCATGTTGTGTTAACACGGGTGCGGTACCAAAAGTGAAAAGTCCGAGCAACTTAGGATGCATTTAGTATTTTTGGTTATCTACGAAGAACCTTGTAGTTTCTTTTTCTTTAAATCTCTTTTTCTATTTGATATCTGTTGCTTTGTTTTGTGTAAGAGAGAAAACTAGGTGGAGGTTAAGCTTCTTTCTTTGCTATGGACTTCTGAAAAATGGCTTTTATCTAATTATTTGAAGATTTTGTATGGGTCAGTAAAGTTTGATTGGAACTAACAAAAACATTTTGGGATGTGAAATGATCTTAGCCAACAGACAGAAAGAAATAAAGCATTTTGGTATATTATCTGTATACACTAATCTTAGCAACTGGAAATGGATCTTGAATCGCTAAAGGAACTGATGGTGAGGGAAACAATTTATACCTTTTTTGGATTGGATCAAGGCATCAAACTTGTTGGCTGATGACATTGTGCCTCAAAATGGTTGCCTCGTGATGGACGTAAGTTGAATCGTGTGTGAGTAATACATCCGAGCTAAGTGAGCAAGACTTTGAAACTCAAGTCAATAATATTCTTAAAAGATATCTAAAACAAATTGAAAGTTGAGGAAATATATACATAGGAAAGATGAGATCACTGTGAGTGTAGGTGCTCGCCATCGTCATTTTCCGTTTTGTTGTATATCTGTCTTTCTATCCACATCTCCTATATTCTTGCTAGTAGAGTATAAAAGGGCTTTATAACTGCTCATGGCTGTAGAAAATGGCTTCAACTTGGTCACTTAGAGTGGTCTCTTGAAGTTGCACTATTTTACAGGTATTGGATGTTTAAGTAGTCATATCTCCCTACATGTGAGTTCATGATTGACATTGATATGATAAATTGTGACATGTGGTTGGTGATGTGTTATTGTCAAGTATTGCATGCAAGGAATTTAGAATGGTGGTCTCTGGTGCTAGTTGTGCCCTTCGTGTCTTGAACTAGGCTGATTAGGATGGTTTGCCTGATAATGACGGTGTTGTCAAAGATTGGTTTGAGGCGTATTTTAGCCCTGAACTAGGTTCAAAATAGGCTGAGTGGTTCACCTTGCTTAGGCAGCGCTTTAGCCACTAAGCCGCTAAGACATGTGTTCCTCACCCTTGGATTGTGTATTGATGAAGAAAAGACTAAAAGTAATTATTTGGCTAATTATAATATTTTTCAAAGCTTTTATCTTCATAATTGCTGTTTGTATTTATGGCTGTTTATATTTATAGTTATTATTTTTGTGTTGCATATATTTTTAATTGTTCTTTTCATTCGAGTCTTTCTTCATTAAAGCTTGTGTTTTATATGGGCTTTGCGCTTAAAGCTCCAACAGACTTCAATGCTTCTTCTTTTCGTTTTTTTTTAGAACTTTTCGCATTTGATATCACTTCAACCTCTTGTCCTTCTTGTTAGGTTGGGTTCTTTTCCATTGAACAATTTCTCTCTCTTTGTTGGGCTGCGTTGGCCCTTATAACAATAAAAGTCCCAGTCTCCCTTGAGATAAAATGAGTTGAGGTTAAGGGAGTTATTGCTTGAATTCCAAATCTTCCCCTTCAGATGCTAAACAACCCTTTTACTGTAGTGGCTAATTAGCTTGCCCTTTTACTGTAGTGGCTAATTAGCTTGGCACATGTATCTATTGTGGCACTCTTTTCAGTTGTGTGATCTTTAAATCTATTAACTGCTGCAGTGGATTAGTTCCCAATTTTTTTTGAGAAGCTTTGACCATCTGTTCTTCAATAACGACACTTCTCCATAGATCAGTACTCTTAAGTCTTAACTCTTAAGCTTCTCATTCTTAGGTTGCTTCCTCTGTATAGATTCTGTTGGTGGGATCAGGGAATCATTCTTCTAACATCTCATCTGGTCTGGACTGAAAAGTACACTAGTTGACATACCTATAACTAGTAATTAGTGGTTGTTTGTCCCTGAATACGTACATGCAGTAGATTATGAATGAAATAATATATGCATTTGTTTTTTCAGTTGATAGAACACACTGAGGTGTTATTACAAGTCCTAGAGTCTCTATAGTTTTTTCAGTAGATATCCTCTAGCCTAGCAGTGTTTTGCTTCCTTTACCTGTAAATGTGGCTTGACAGCCTTTTTGTGAATTTAATACAAGCTTGTATTAAATTTATTGATTTGCCATCTCAAAAAAGTAGTTTCTTTGTCCAATTTAAGCATTTGATTTTTTGATGTTTAGTTTCTTTGTCCAATTTTATCTTACTTAATCCTTTGCCCTCTCTTACCAGTGAGGAATGGCCTATTATTAATGTCAAGACAACATAATCTTGATACATTGTTACTATATATATTGAACTTTTGGTTGGTCCTGACATAGGACCAATATGGTAAATCAATAATTCACTAATTTATGCAATACTCCCTTTGTTTCCATTTTTGTTCTATTTTCCTTTTTAGTACAACAACAACAACATACCTAGTTTAATCCCACAAGTGGGGTCTAGAGAGGGTAGTGTGTACACAGCCTTACCCCTGCCTTGTGAAGGTAGAGTGGTGTTTCCAATGGAACCTTGGCTGAACCACCGAAGTAACTCATATAAAAAATAGTATGAAAAGAAAATAAGTAGTCCTTTTCAGTATCTTTAAAAAAGAAAACTTTCTATGTTTAGTAACTCTTTAATTCCAAAACTCCACTTGGCTTGTGTAAGACCACGAGATTCAGAGGTCATTTTGGCACATTATACACATCTTTAATTTAGAATCACAAGATTCAAAAGTCTTCATAACTTAAAGTTCACGTCTCATCAAACGAAGACACATAAAATGAAATGGAGGGAGTAATACAATTGAAAAGAAAACATAGGTTCTTCTAAATGTATAATTTTGATAATCTCCTTATTACTTAATTGAGAGGTTTTTGCGAAGAATGTTTGAATATTTTTTTGGATAACTGTTACGAGGGCCAGTGGGCAGTGGCACATGGTTCTGAACTCTGTTGATCTGAGCTTTTCCACTTAAAAACCAAGATTTTGCCTGTGGAAGGTCTCGAGCCTGTGATGTGCATCTAACCCACATCCCACGGATCATGCCCTGTGATCTTACTACTAGACACACCAAAGCCCTCGGCACTCTAATATTGGAAATTAATGTCTCCTTGGACTTTTTCCGTGGCTTTCTTAATGCATTTAGAAACTTTGGTGTATTGTGCTAACAAGGAAGAGTTTTTGTGGTGTTGTTAATGCATCTTTGCATGAGAGTGGTTCAGCTCAACTACTGAATAACTTTTGGTGAGTTGAGTTTCTTAGGTTGTATTCATAAAATGCTTCATTCTCGTTTTAAATCTCTTTACACCTTTGATGAGAAATCACAGGTTTTATTTTACCATTTAGTATATTTGATGTTCTTTTTATAGATTGCTTCTTGACTTACTAATTATGGAAATATATCGAGTTACATTTATATATTTCTCTTTTCTTATGAGTGTATTCCCAAGAGAATGGCACCTTTCTATATTTGGAAGCCTATAAATTTTGAACTTCCCATTTTACCCTTTATGGCTTGCTCTTTAGTCTTTACAGTGTCATGGCATGTTTAGGACCACAAGTTTTATGGGTACATTTTGTATGTGCCAAAAGTCTTTCTTTTTGTCTTAAGCTCTGTGAACAATCTAATAGTGCCATACAAAATAAAATTGAGGGAGTGACTGATTAATTTAACGGCTAAATAATGTACTTATTAATTAATAAATGTTCATGGTCCGAAGGTTTATATTAGTACATCGACATATAGTTGAATTTATACCTCTGGGACTGCTGTATTTTTTCAATAATTAATAGAGTATTTCTTATTGTTATTCAGGTCAACAATGCACACAGTTATTCTTGTATGGACCTTTACATCTTTGCAACCCCATATCGTGTGACATGGGATTACTACGCTTTATCTCGTGAACATACTGTTCAGATCAAAGAGTGGGAGTCTCAAGCTGAGTTAGAATATGTGAGTTGCAATTATTTCATAAACGGTACTTCATGGACATTAATAGAAGCATCAGTTATGATAAGAGTAATGGACTCTAAATTACAAATGCAGGTGAAACGCAAAGGAGTCTCCATTTTCCTTATGCAAGCAGGAACTTTAGGAACCCTTAGAGCACTATGGGATGTTTTCCCTTTGTTCACAAACACTGGATGGGGTGAAAACTCAAATATCGGATTTCTGAAGAAACACATGGGTGCTTCATTTGACCAACGTCCTCAACCATGGGTCAGCAACCTTACCACAGAAGACATACATTCTGGAGATTTTCTTGCAATATCGAAAATTCGAGGGCGTTGGGGTGGTTTCGAGACGTTAGAAAAATGGGTATCTGGAACTTATGCTGGCCATAGTGCTATTTGCTTGAGGGATGCTGAAGGAAAGCTGTGGGTTGGAGAATCTGGACATGAGAATGATAAGGTACATTAACATTGTTTTGGCCTTCACATGAAGGTACTATTTCCATTGCTATTTCTTTCATTGGGAGCAAAGACAGATTTATAATTATGTGGTTTCATGGACTTTTATGTTACGTGCTCAACAATCATTCTAGCGACAAATATGCATCAAAGAATGAAAAGGGACACAAGTGTCCCTTTTCGTGTATGTCTAAAAAACCCACATATAGAATCTGATTGTTGCAAGCATGTGGCTTTTGGTTAGACTTTATCATGGTGTCTGGGTTGGCTTCTCTGAGAAGAAGTTGCAGTCTGTTGTTTTAGATATTATTTTAGACTTTTTGATGGATCATAGTAACTAGTAAGGTGGAATTTTTTGCCTCCATTTAGAAAAACACATATGTTACATTTCATATGCTTCTTTCTTTATTATATTTGTACTTCCATATATCAACTGTGGCATGCATTCAGATTATGGAGTTCATCAAGTGGAAGATGAAACATGCTCCTCTTCTTCTTTTTGTGCATTTGAGATTTTTACCTTTTCCTACATGAGATGCAAAGGATATCACTGTATTTCCACCGAACATTACAGAGTTAGCATAATTGAGCTTTGAGAGTCATTATGTTCTAAAAATAGTTGCAAGAAAAAAAAAATTATTTCAGTGGAGTTAAAGGAAAAAAAGAGGAAAATATTCAAGAGTTTTAAGCTTTTCTTTTTCTCCTAGCTTCTTAGTCGCTTTCTGAGGTAAAGGAAAAAAAAGAAGAGAATAATCGTCACGAAGCTTAATTTTTCTCCCTAGCTTCTGTCACTAGTTTTTTGTTTTTTACAAAAATTAAATGTTACTATGTAGCTAGAATTCAACTCTTCTTTTGCTGCTGTTGTTCTCCTTTCTTTTACTTGGTTCTGATATCCTTAAGGTGTAGTTAGCAGCCTATCCTATAGCTAATTAGATTTTAAGAATGATATCTGGGAGATATGGCTTGTTAGATTTGAAGTGTTCAATTGATTCCATAGCTAGTGAAAATAAGCACCTTAATGCAGGTACAATAGACATTACCCGATACTACAAATCAATTTGAATAACTTCCGAGGGAAGTGTAGTATGGGGCGGTTTCAGGGAATGGACTGCCTAGTGATGCATATACGAAGTATACAACTTTTAAGCATTAGTACAACTATGTGACAGTGCTGAGTCAAATGCCATGTTGTATTGCTATCATATCAAATGACGTGATCCCTGTACAAAAGTTGCCTCATCTTTAATCAGATGAAGTAGTCAGAACTCCGTGTTCCAAATTGTGTAGATTGAGGTAGTGTCTGGTAGTGGTTGAACCAAAATACCAGGGGAGGTTGGGTGTGGGGTTGAACCAAATAAGAAAACTGTTAGGGGTCGTTTGGTTTGAAGACAAGTTATGCCGGGATTGGTTATCCTGGTATTATTTCTCATTGACTATTTGATTTTGTCATATTAAAAATAACATGCATTGCACAATTTCTAAGGATTAGTTGTTTGTTTGCAAAAATGCCCTCCACCTTACTTAGTAGAGAAAGGGTTTGAGGGACCTCAGGGGTATTTTTGTCATTTTCATTGTTTTATCCCGGTACTATTATTCCACCCTCTGGCAGGGATAACTTATCCTGATACTAATTATTGTCCTTGGTATAACTTATCCAAGGATTAGTAACCAAACAAGGGATAAGACAGTACTATTTTTATCCCAAGACTATCTATGACTATGCTTGTCCAACATACAAAATGACCCCTTAAAAGTGGATAGACATGATTACTGTTAAATTATGAACCAACTTGTTTGTGTATCTACTTACAGGGAGAAGATATAATTGCTATTTTACCCTGGGAGGAATGGTGGGAGTATGAACTGACAAAAGATGATTCCAATCCACATATTGCATTGCTGCCTTTGCACCCTGATCTCCGTACCAAGTTTAATCAGACTGCTGCTTGGGAATATGCACGAAGCATGGCAGGCAAACCATATGGTTTCCATAACCTAATATTTAGCTGGATAGATACTATTGACGGAAATTATCCCTCTCCCTTGGATGCTCATCTGGTATGCACCATCTATTCTTTCTGATCATAGTTGTGCCAATTTTTCTCTTGTTTTGAAGTGTTTCCTTCCATAACCTTTTAATAATCCTTTTACTTTGTAATTCTTTTCATTTGACACTTCATTCAATTTTTTTGCTTTGGCTCAAGCATTGACCTATGTTCTTTCAGATGAAGATTGTTATTGACCGGTGCATTTAAGATTCTAGACGTGTGAACTGTGAACTGAAATAAGTGATTAGCATGCATGTGCCTTTTCCAAGAAGACTAGTGGTTTGGGCTTGAGACTTCCTTGTTGGAGGTCTCAAGTTCGAAACCCCTTGCCAGCGAAAGCAAGGGGTTTGCCTTCTGGGTCGAGCTCGTCGCACCGGGCATGCCTAGTGCGGGTTACCTCTCCTATGTGGTTTGCGATCTATTGCATAGGAGCGGGTAAAAAACCCTGTGCGCACCCAAAGGGTAGTGGCTGCGGGTTTCCCTGTCATCAAAAATAAAAAAAAGACTATTGAGCTGGTCAGGTTTTGGTGTGTTGAACAATATGTTGAATTGGTTTTGATTTTAGTTTTATGTTTTTTTTAGAAGAGATCTTTATTTTCACACATAAGAGATTCGAAATTAACACATGAGATCTTTGCATAATCATTTTCTTGCATTCAAATTGTAAAGCGTCCAAGTGACCGGTTTCCACTTATTAGCTTATGATAGCTTAAAGTTCATCAGAAGGTTCATGCCATATCAATTTGGCCGAGATGAATTGATATCAGCAGTTGGTTTCGTGGAAATATAATCGGACTCTGAACTGCCAATGGTCAGTGGGGATTTAAAATATAATCTTATGCAACGTTATGCGGATGGTCTTTTGTGCAAGAACATCAAAATATCATATGATGACGCTCACACTTTTATTTACTTTTGAGATGTATGAAAGAAGGTTGAACACGAGAAGAATGATGAGTGTATAGTGGGAGGCATGGAAATAGTGCTACTGTATTGCTTTAGGCCTCTTAAATTTGGTGCATTTGTGAAATTTCACCAGCTTTAATTTGTTGTTGATATGTTACTCGGTACAGGTTGCTTCTGTCATGACTGTTTGGAATCACTTACAGCCCGCATATGCAGCTAACATGTGGAATGAGGCCTTAAACAAGCGACTTGGGACTCAGGTCATATCTGTTTTCTTTAATTAGTGAGCTGCTATTTATTGAGATAAAAGTTGGACAAAAAATACACTTGGAGCATCTGTTCATCTAAAGATAATACATGCCTCCATTAAGTAACTAGTTTAACTAAGTTGAGCAAATTACTATGAAATGAAGAAAGCTGAATAACATAACTATAGTTTGCCCTGAAAATGCACAATGGTTGGTTTAAAAACATGCTGTCAAAATTCTCTAGCAAAAAGCCAAGAGAGTGCAGGCTTGTTCCGTACATCTGATACGATTGACAACTAATGTTGAATGAGGATCTGAATTTTGTGTCCATGCAGGGCCTTGATCTTCCTGATATTCTTGTCGAAGTTGAAAAGCGTGGGTCATCTTTTGCCAAATTGTTGACTATCCCAGAACAGGATGACTGGGTTTATAGTGATGGCAAATCAACATCTTGTATTGCTTTTGTTCTTGAAATGTACAAGGAAGCAGGGCTATTTGGTCCACTTGCAAGTTCGATTCAGGTTACAGAATTCACGGTGAGTTCTTTAGATGGAATTTGAAGTTCCATTTTCAGGGTTTGGTGGCTTTTAATTTTCAGTTGTTTGCCCCTGAGCATTGGGGTGCATTAAATGGATGAATCTGAACCTATTGCATTCGTAGTAGTATTTTTTGCTTATCCTGTCATATTATTCACATATGCCTACCAAGTATATATTTTGGTCTGTCGATTCCCTCTTAGTTACTTCCCCTGTGTCGACTGCTCTATTTTTGTGCTTGGGTTATCATGAAATACGTACATGGTTTACTTTCCCTTTAAAAAGAAATGTTTCCGCTATACCCTTGACTACTGCAAATTTTTTTCACCAAATAGCCATGAGAGGAGTCAAGGGCCCACGTTTATTCCGTCTAAACTTGGTCTATTTTCTGTTTTGGGCCTACTTCACTTGGTCTATTTTCTGTTTTGGGCCTACTTCACTTGGTCTATTTTCTGTTTTGGGCCTACTATATACATAAAATTGTCATTAACAGTCAGTGAAAGAAAGTGCTTCGACCCTTTTTGGTGCATCTAACTCAAAGGCATATAGAGTCTTATATCAAATTTCATTGAGATACTAATAGACTGGTAGGGGTCTGCAGTCCATGATTTCATGAGGTAACGGTCTTAAGTTCTCACTTGTTGTTTGGAAGTGCAGATAAAAGATGCTTACTCACTCAAGTTTTTTGAAAACAATACGAATCGGTTGCCTAAGTGGTGCAATGCGGATGACACAGTGAAGCTTCCTTTCTGTCAAATTCTAGGGAAGTACCGTATGGAATTGCCTGGATACAATACAATGGATTTATACGCCCATATGAATGAAAAGTGCCCATCAATGCCTCCAAAATACTACAGGCCACAAAGTTGTTGACAATGATTTTTATGCCCAGCTATCTTGCTGTAGTTTAAGGTATGTATGTACAAGGATGGTTGTTCCAATGGTTAGGTTAGTGTGACAATTGAGTTCGATTAATACCGAAATTCGTAGGGAAAAAGAAAGAATGCTAATGAACCTGTATGTCAAAGCAGACTTAGAATTGAAGTGTAAATATTATAGTAGTAGTTTTGTTGATTTGTTCTGTTTGAAAAACTTTATAGATCCTAAAACAATCTGCAGTTATTGCTGTTGTGGAACTGGAAGCCTATATGTTGTATAGAAAGTACTGATATACTGTAAATTTGGAAATGTCAAGTGATTTAAACAGAAGTTGAATAAATATTGATTGAAAATCCCATCAAAAGTTTGATAATCTTAAACAATGTAACTACTACTCCCTTCGTCCAAATTTGAGTGTTTTACCTTCCTTTTTGGTCTGTCCCAAAAAGAGTGCATTTTTCTATATTTAGTAAGTTTTTTAATTTCAACATTCTACGTAATAAGACTGAGATTTAAAGAACTACACACGTCTTTATATTGAAAGTACAAGATTCAAAAGTGTCAATTTATTTCTAATACTCCGTGTCTAGTCAATTGAGACACTTAAATTGGGACGGAGGGAGTATTATATTTACATATTTTGAAGTCAACGCTAGTTTAGTTGATGGTTAACAGAGTAGAATCACTTTCTTTAGAACCCCAAATTGGCAGCTAGCATGATCTTATACTTCGCTAGAAATGGTCGAACACTAAAAATTAGGTAGAAGTAGTTTGCTCATTCACAATTACTATCACTAAAAAGTGACTTTATCTTGACTTTCTTATGTTGTGGAGTTCCGGAGATTGAATTTAGTTACTTAAGTCCTGTATACATTGGCAAAAAGAACGCGAACATGACGAACTCAGTTACTCCCAATTCAAGAGTATAAATTCAAAAAAATTTATATAGGAGCTCATGGAATTTCAAAAAAAATTATATAGGAGCTCGTTGAATTTCATAGAGTTTCGACATTTTTCAAATCCCAAAATCGCAACTATGAACTCAACTAACCCAGTGTTTTCAGTTTCAAACAACTAACCACCAACATTTTAATCAACAAGTTTCAAATATGAAGATCCAAGACACACATGTACAATTTTTGACCTTTTGACGTTAAACAAAGCTCTAAAAATAATAAATCGAAAAAATAAAAATTAAAAAATTTTAAAATAAAATTTTCACTTGTCAAATGAGTAGATTTCTGATTTCACTAGTCAACAAAAATATTATGGCTTTTCAAGGGTGTAATAAATTTAATTTGAAAAAGTTTAAATTGAAGTGTGAAGTCGGAAATCCGGATATAGGTTAGGAGGACGAACTATTTTCTCTAAGAAAACCACTTATTTTCCCGAAAAATATTCTCATGCAGAACACACACCCCTCTCACTTTCTGTTTCACCATTGGAAAGAATGAAAGAAAATTGAAAGGCCACTCTTCCTCTTTGATCCTACAAGGCTTGTACTCAAACACAAAGAAAGTAGCATTTTAGACAATTTCTTCATCACATCACTAAAGAGCAAATTAAGAAAGTAACAAAACAATGACCCCTCTAAATGCTAAACATAAGAGCTTTTGATTCCCAACAGTTGACCATTTTCTGGTCTTTTTTCGCCCCGGATGTGTCATTCCATGGAAAAGACATGGTACAACTTGAGAAGCAATTGAACCACATCCGTATGTGTGTTGTCGAGGTCTCTCTGAGCTAAAGGGATGCGAGACATCAGATATCACTTTTGATTCCTCTCTTTAACCATCCGTTTTTGGACTCCTCGTTCTAATAAGCTCTTCGTCACGAAGCACCTGGTTCTCCATCAGATTTTCCTGCACTGCCTTCACTTGGGCAATCACAATTCTTTCAGGATTTACACAGAATGGATGTACAATATTTTAGAATTTGAAATGAGCAGGATAGGTTATCACAGTTTACCTGTAAAAGCTCTGTCATCCTACCAATCCCGTAATTCATCAATGGTTTCGAAACAGATATGGGAAGAGGGGAATTCATAGAATCGCTTGATTCTATAGAGGGAGGCTCATTCATGTCGCCAATATCTCGTTCCACGACCACATTCAAGCTCCCTGCTGACATCTTATGGGAGGCCTCAACGCCATTGGTCACTTCAATTAGTGATCCATCAGGTGGCAGCGTAGCCAAGGGAGCAACGGTTTGCAAACTTCTCTCCTTTAGAGCAGCTGTCATATGAGCAGCTTGGGATGAATCTGGAGGAGCTTGTGTAGTAGGTGGAAATCCATTGGTCGGGTTGACAGGTTGAAGGACAACAGGAACAACAACACTGCGGGCTCCCACCAAATGGCCAGAAGGAGGAGCTGTTGTTGGAGCCGATAAACTCAGCTGAGGCCTCCGATCATGGCCATGTACCTGAATTTGGTTTCTAATGGGTAGATGAATGTCATTCCTTATAATCATCGGAACATGTGGTGCCACGTCATTTTCTGCCGTGACAGGATCAAAATGCCCCGGCTTAAAAACAACACCCCTGAAATTTAAGTCGCCAATCCTAACATTCAGAAAATAACCAGCATCAAATGCAGTTTCGACAACACCTGTAACAGCCTGACCTATCATTTCATCATTTGCAACTTTAACCGTATCTACTTGTTGGGGTCGGATCTCTTTTGTTTGTTTAATCCCTGGTGGAAAATGAGCAGTTTTTACACGCTTTAGGTTGCTATCCTTGCGCGGCCGTCCTCGCCCCCGCTTGACAGGAAGAGTTACTGCACCATAGGAGCTGTTCCCTTGAATAGCTTCTTGGCTCATTCTCAGAAGTTGCTGTCGAGTATCTAAACTTCGGTCCTGCTAGTCTTTTGTAGTACTTGCCTGGAAAAGATCAGCTCTTATTTTGACTTGGAATAACTATTAAGATAATATGTATCACTTCTATTCTAGGATTGCAGTTTGGGATAAAGGTGGATAATCCATTTAGGTTTCCAAGCTAAAAGTAAATACAAAAGATGGACAGTGAAGTGTTGAAATGATAAGCTAAAACAACGGCTGCAACGGTTAATGGCATACAGAGAGATTACAAATTAAGCTATTTTGACAGGTAAACATGTGAAGGTGAATAAGAAATTAGATAAAGTGACATTATCATCAAATAAGCCAAATATGATAATCATAAAAAAAGCGAAGGAACAGAGACAGACAAGTAAATATTACTAGGAGGAAACGATTATAACTACATGCTACTTTTATTTTGAGCCGAGGATCTACCAGAAACAATCTCTCTACCGCAGAAAGATAGGGGTACATCCTACCCTCCCCAAAGCCCACTTGTGGAATTACATTGGGTATGTTGTTGTTGGTTACTATCCAAGACTAAGTAGGACTCAGCAGATTCGTATAAAAGGAATTGCTTCCAAATTCCTCTTTCTATCTTCCCTTTTTTTCGCCACCTAAGTTTATTTTTCATGGTAAGTTATGGCTTAGACTGAAAAGAACAAAGTTGTACTGAAGGAATTTTCTCGTGTGTCCAAGTTACAGGATAGTTGTAGTATATCATTTCTCCATCAGCTCTCTATTAGCACCAAAAGGCAGAGCAGTACAACTAATGGCTCTAAGTAAGGGAAAGTGCTAACGACAACTCAGAAAAGCATATCTGATACCCATGTAACTACCCAAAGCAACAAATGCATGCCACAAGACACAGTGACTTTATCCAGCCCAGAGCTGAGAACAATTTGGACATTTTACGCATGTACGACAAAATTGCTGGGTGAATAATAAACAAAGAAAAGCAACAGAAATGGACCAAAGTGATAAGTTAAGGACAAAACTGATAACATTTAAACCAGATTTACTGCAAGTCATCAGCAAGGATATATAACCTTTGTACATGAACATGTAGTTTTGTTATGATTATTGAAGAAAAATAATATCTGAAAGTACTTCTTAATCTAATCCAATAATGACCAGCAAACAGTACAATTGACATATCCCATAAGGTCCAAGTCACGGAATTACATCATCAAAATATTGCAACATGAAAATGTAGACCCGAGGTTTTTGAACCAACAAGCAGGAAAAACAGAAGATGACTGCAAACCATCTTCTAAAGATGGCGCGGTATTTTAGGAAGGAACGAAAAGAAGTATCTTCTCAAATGCGGAAGGGTGCGTCAATGGCATGCATTTAGGTTATCAACTACAATTCCTAATATATGCATGCAATTCTAAAACATCAACTAAGAGATTAACAAGACACGAGTATTTCTCCTCCAAAGCAGTCAAGATGAATAATAAGCTTGTGGTGGAAAGTTTACTACGACCATGATTGCTCAGATACTGTGATGCCACTTTTGCCGATTGTTTTAACATTTATATGCTATCTGATGAATTATTAGAAAACAAACTCAAAGTACACAATACTGATTCACCAGTGGAGTTGAAGGGCCAGAAGTAAACTACTAAAGTATCTTCCATTTGTAGTGGAAGTATACTAACCGCCAACTGGAGAGCAAAGAATATTTGAAACTACTTTCGAACCATCACACAAATTCCGATTCAACTACCGTAAGAACTAACTGGAAGGGAAAAAAGGATTCTATGTGCAGATGTGTGAAAGCTCTATCAATAGAAAGATTCTAGCTATCACTCATAGCATTGGGATTACCAAATGCATAATGTTGATTCTCATTTCACCAATACTTCCTAAAAGTTATACTGTCACTTTTGATAACCGAATTATCCCTGGTGAGTTAACACATTGAACCCCAATTGGCCCACATGTTCGAAACTTGGGGATTATCAGTTCGCTCCTCTGGCCTGACCCCAGCTAAATACTAAGCTTCTTGTCAATGGCAAGGTTCAAACTCGTGACACAAGTTCAATCCATGAATCCCATGTTATCTCCTTTACCACTAAACCAAAGTCCTCATGGAGAATCCCCTTCTTTTTTTTTTTTTTTTGGTGACGGTGGAGTCCATGCTAGCTAGCACGCACCTCAATTATTCTGTCGGATACTTGCTATCTCACTAGTATTGGGTTACTCTGTAAATAAATTATCTAGTGTTTTTGCCTCCGCAGGGATTTGAACATGAGACCTCAAGGTTCTCCTCCCATTTCATCGACCATTATAGGGCCGACCAAAGTAGACACTTAAGCTTATAGAAAGTTGAACAAATAGATATATGCGTCCTACGTGGCATCCTATGTGGTGTTCTATGTGTATTATGTCACGTACGACTCATATATCTACTTGTTCAATTTTATACAAGTTAAAGTGTCTACTTGTGCACACCCAAAGTTGAAGGGCATAAACGTAAAATGACACATTTATGTATTATGCCCTTTTTTTCTCTTCAAAATTTCAATCATTGCATCAAGCTTATTGAAGCAATGAAAAGTAATATCTAGTTATCAACTAGATGAATTAGATTTCATTATCTATTATTTTGCATCTAAAATTTGTTGTTTTTGACATTTTTATTTCACAGACTGATATTGTCTTTTTAGTTATTTATTAGAATTTAAATATGACAATTAGAAAATACACACAATTTCGGTTAATTCAAAAGAAAAAATAAAGAGAAATACTGAAGCTAACAATCCCAAAAAGGAACACTTGATATTATTTTAGAAAACAAAAGAATGATAAATCTGACAATGTATTTCAAGAGTTAGATGTATCAGAAATTGAAAAAGGAATTAATTATATCAATTATAAATAAATTTGAATATGAAAACTAGAAAAATAGACTTCAAATTTTTTTTTAAAAAATTAGTTGACATCTTTTTGTAATTCTATTAAAGTTTGAACATAAGTTCTATATATTCCAGAAGCAAAATAACTACTTACAAAATACTGAAACTGAACGAACAAACATTTGATTCATTTTCAAAGAAAAAAATTAAAATGCAAAATGCATAAAACACATACAAATTTCAATCTTTAACACAATCAAAAAACAAAATCAACAGTTTCCGACTAAAAAGAATAAAATGCATAAATAAACCTAAAAAAAAAAAACATACCTTGGATTTTAGCCTGCTAGAAGATAAGAAGAATTCAAAAAATGGGAGATAAACAAACAGTAGTTGTGGTGAAATTACAAACCCTAGATTTTTGTTAATTAGCAAAGATGGAGAGGAATAATTAGGAAATTAATTTACTCTTCTCTAAAATTTAAGAGTGAGGGGGGAAGGATTGACATTAATGATATCATTTTATTTTATTTTGCCTAGAGCGTGAATAAAGAGAGAGATAATGGTATTTCTGACTCAATTTATATGATTAATTTAATTTAGCACGAATTTTTTAAAAAAATATTTGAAATTTTGATCTAAAATTAGTCATACATAGGAATTTTTTTTTTGGCCAGAATTAAAAAATTCTTTTGGCCAGAATTTGATTAGAATGGTAAAATAACATATTTCACACTATATTATTAGAGTTGTCAATATGGGCTAGTCCACCCCATCCGGGCTAACCTATACAGGCTTTGAAATTTAACGAGTCAGGCCGGGCTAGCCTATATTTGATGTGGATCAGAAAATGGCCGGCTCAACCCACAAGTACGTGGGCTACGGGCTTTGCCGGGCCAACCCTCTTTTTTAAAAAATAATTTTTTATAATTTTTTAAATTAAATTATAATTTAAAAATATTATCATAAATATTGACAAGACAATATTACATGGTGTTAGTGTTATTACTTGTTAGTCAAATCCACAAATAAAATTATCTTTATAATATTTATTAAGTTGATTTCAAGTAAAAACATAAATAGCTATATAGAAATATTAACCTAATTGTTTTTCAATGATCATAATAAAACACAAAAACTATGACAATATTTCATAGGTTACGGCCTATGTAGTGATTCCCTAGAAATTTTAGGGAATTTTAATTTTATGTAGTACATAGTTTATAAACATAATTTGATTTAAATTGTAATATTTCAAACTTTAAACAGATTTTGAGTTTAGATTCTTGTTATTTTTAATACTCTATTTTATTTTTATTTTTAATTAATTTTTATTTGGCCCACGGGCCGACCCTATCCATATTTCTCAAGCCCCACAAATCGACAGGCTTATTCAGGCCGGGATAAAAAACTATTTTCTTAAATGGGCTCCAAAAATCATAGCACACCCCTATAAAATCACGGGTTAGGCCAGGCCGGCCCAACGGGCCTAGTCTATATTGACGGCTCTATATGTTATTAGTATAAATTATAGGAATCACATAGTGTAAGATCTAAATTACATTTTATCCCTACTAATTTTCAATTTACAAAAATCCCTTAAAAAAGGAGGCAGTCGGATACATACTTACCGTCCGGATACATTAGATCTGATACATTGTAAACAGCTTCTTGTTGCGCTTAAAAAGGAACAAATCAGGTAAAATTTATTTTTACTTATTTTAATTTCATTGATTAACGCACCTAAATCTATTTTTACTTATTTTAATTTCCTTGATTAACGCCTAACTGATTCTTATAAGTCCATATCACAATAGGTAACAAATTCACAAATATCAAATTTCAAATTTACATCTTCTCCATTGAACAACCATTAATGTCGAAAAAGTGATAATTTCAAAAAAATAAAAAAAATTGTTGATACAAGATGAATATATCGATTTTGTTGAGGCATTCAGGAATTTGGGTGAACGAGGTGAGTTATGAAAGTTACAAAAGTGATGGAATCTCAAATCCGTCATTGATACAACAAACAAGATGACTAGAGAGATACATTGATGCTACATCCGACGATCTATCAAGCCCCATTAATCGATGCTCAAATTAAATATCACGAGAAGATTTATTAACAATGGTTCAATTTTGCTGATTCTGATAATTTTTGTAGTGTTTTTGTTCAAATAAGAGCAAAACGAAATGTTTTTTGAATGATGGGGCTGTTAAATTTGGTACAGATGGAGATAGACGTCTTACTAGTGGAGATGCCACCAAGTTCTTTGTCATGTCCAATTTGCCTCGACCAAAACTCAAGCATGTTCTTTATAATCTTTTTATGTTTGTCAATGCTTGAACCATTAGAAAACTTTGATCAGTCTTGCTTCAAAAACACCAAAAATGGTATTTTATTTAATGTATCATTGACTTATTTAATTTTTGTAGGTTGTTGCATCGTCTGAATTTATTCTTTTAGTTTATGAATTTGGAAGAAGATATATTGTTAGCCTTGAGGAAAAAATATGTAATTGTGGGAGATTTCAACTAGATGAAATATCTTGTGCACACGCAATTGCTGTTTTGAAGAGCAAGATATTACAAATATGCATCCCCACTATTTTGATTACTACATTGCAGTGAATATGTAGCAGATACATTAATACATAATTCTCACTACTTTAGATCCTAATTACTAAGATTCGCGAAAGTTTGTAATATTAGTTTCTATACCATATTTTAACCGCGAGATACATGTATCATTAAAGGAGATACATGTATCTAACCGTTTTAAAAGTCGAGATACACGAGTTGTTGTGGATGTTGTCACAATCATAGGACTTATACTTTTTCTTTCCAAAGGAAAGTGAATCATTGAATTTATACAAGACATTCATGTTCATGTTGAATAATCTTTCAATTATATAAATTTTGCATTGTTATATTTCAATAAAGTAACTTGAATTGTTAATAATGTGAAGTAACAATACAATATATGTGCGTTTTGCTATTTTGTATAAAAATTAGTTCAACTTTGTGTGTGTGATTTGTTTGATACATAATTAACTTATGTGAATCTATAAGCATTGATAAAACTCATATCCAAGTTATCTAATAATAACTTATGTAAATCTGATACATAATTATGTAATTTATATGCATTGATAAGGCTCATATCTAATATATCATATACATTAAGTGAAAGATTGATTATGCGTTTCTGAACTTTCCTTTTGTATCATATTCAACTGATGGGAAATATCATATACATGTAATGTATCAAACAAACACCATTTTTATTTATATAAAATTGATTAAAATTAGTTATGACTGATACGTATGTTTCTGAACTTCAAATAAATAATGTGAAAGATTTAAGTATCAGATGATATGTTATGTATCAACACTATAATTAAAATACATAATACAAGAATTTACATGATATAATCAATAACAAAAAATATTCAAATTCAAAAAATGACATGAAATAGTTTTTAGAGTAACACTCTAAAACCTAAGTAAAATTATCTTTAAAAAAGAAACAAAACATCAAATGGTGTCTATTCATTGATACATAATCACTATTCGACAAGAACCAAATCATCTTTGATGCGGTGGAGTGAAGCGACCCTTGAGCTTTAGATGATCATCTTTATCGCTAACATAGTCTGACTTTGCCATTTCAGTATTGTATCTCCATAATAATGCTCATATCTTGTGCGAAGATAATCAGCTCGAAAACCATTTGATGGGATGTTGATTTCGTCACTAAGGAACTCAGCAAAGGCAACTACAAAAGTAAATCATCATGAGAAACATGCCAAGTTAATCATATGGTACATAATTGTAGCTATAAAGTATCTTAGTGTTTAGTTGATACATAATGATAAAATAGAGTAACTGATACTCAGTGGCGGATCCAGGATTTAGAGTCCGTGGGTGCCAAATAGACTTATCGATTAAATTAATTTTATATTTGATTAAATTATTCGTCTTTTTGATATATATCATAATTCAATCAATAAAATATAAATAATAAGATATTACAAATCCACACTCCACACTAAAATAATGTAATTAATTTAATTTAAGTCAATAACAATTATAAAAAAAAATAGGTACAAATGGGATTCGAACCCGCAACATCAGCCTTCTAAAGTTGCCCTCCTACCATGGCACTACAAGCCAATTTTGTTCTCTGGGTGGCACGCTTTATATTTATATAAGTATTATATATATATACCTATGTATATATAGAGTTTCCGTCAAAGTTCGGGGGTGGCGTGGCACCCCCACACTCCTTCATAGATCCGCCCCTGCTGATACTTAATACCAATTGATGATCTATACAATCTGACAGATACAAATATCTGATACTAAAGGCCCACTAGTTGAACATGATACACAAATTACCCAACACTTGATACAAAATAATTGAGTATAGTTAAATTAGTAACTTGCAATGTATCTAATGTGTGTACCTGATACATTTTAGTAAATTTTTTGTATTTGATACTCACTGAATAGTACATATCTTCAATAATTTCACATAATTACAACAACTCCACACATGATACAAAAATGCCCACCAATTGAACATGATACAAAAATTGTCCAACCATTAAACATGATTCAAACAAAGAAGTGCAGATAAATTAGTAACTTACCGTTTATCTTATGTTTGTATCTGATACAGTTTAGCAAACTTTTGTATCTAATGCATACTGAAAAAGTACATGTTTGAATGATACACTATTGAACATTATTTTTGTATTAATAATTTCAGAAAATTACAATAACTCCTCAAAGAATATGTATCAAGTACTTTTATATTCAACATATAACTTCTAACAACTACGCTAATTTAAATCATGATACATTACACCATTAAGATAAGTAATGTATTAGAAACTTTAAAACACTAAATAAATCTATTTAAAAAACAAAAAAAGTAAATACATAGAAAATTTATACCTTGGGTTGCATAGATCGGGAAACTACATATCCAGTTTTTCTCCCCATTTTTTGGGAGGTTTCTCCCCATTTTTTGAGAGGTTTTTTCTACATTAATTTTAGATACAAACTATGTCGTATATGATACAAAATTCCACAAATTTCAGCAACATTGTACATGAAATTCTGCAAATTTAAATCATGATACATTGCACCATTTAGATAATAATGTATCAGAAACTTTAAAATACTAATAACTCTAGAATAAAAAACAAAAAAAAAATTAATACATAGAAGTTTCATACCTTGGGTTGCATAGGTTGGGAAACTACAGATTTCTTTTTTCTCCCCATTTTTTTTTTGGGGTTCTACATTTACGTTAGATACAAACTAGAAGTTCCATACCTTGGGTTGCATACATATTTATTTTTTCTCCCCACTCCAAACGTCGTTTTCTTCACACAAATTTTCCGGCGATGTCCACGGCAACAACTACCAATGACAATATACCTAACGCCGACGTTAGTCCAAGCGACAGTGTCGATATTATGATGAAAAAGCTAAATAATTTGTTTTAAAAAAACTACAATTGAAGAACCAGAAAGAAAAAAAATTGATGAAGAAATAGTTCTACCTCTTTAGGTACTTGAAATTGATGAACTAGAGAGAGAATAGATTTGAAATTCAAAAATGGAGTGATGGATGTAAGTGCCAATATATGAGAGTGATATTAGGCGTGAAAATAGGAACAAAATTGTTGGGTTGGAAGGACTATAAATAATGTGTCCAAAAAAGGATAGAAAAAGAAAAAAAGGAATTTTTTAAATATTTTGAAATAGTAGGGAATTTTAGAGAATATGGAAAAAAAAGGTTGTGTAGTTAGGTAATTTATCCATGTTATTTTACCTTTTTGAACATTTTTACCCTTTAAACTTTAATACCTTTTAATTAAAAATGAAAAAAAGATCAATTTATTTTAAAATTAAAAAAATATTATAGACTTTTTAAAGTTCTGGCCAAATTCTGGTCAAATTTTCTGACCATTTAGCATTACCATTTGTAATTGTATGATATAAATAGCTAATTAGACATTTGAGCACTCCAAGATTTTCGTGAGTTTCTCATATATTACAAAGTATTTTGCGTCCTCTTTCATAACTATTTAGATTTTCTATTGGGTTGTCCGACTTTTAAGTATGTCAAGGGTAAATGAATATTTTAAAATTCAATTATTACTATTTAGAAATGTGTTAATCTTTTTAGATTTTATTAATAAGGAAAGCGAGTTGTATCAATTGAAACTTTATGTTCAATTTCGTTTGATTTTTTTCTTTTGTTTTCAAAAAATGATGTTTCTTTATTTATTTTTTTAAATTTTAATTTTTCTATATGACTATTTTAGAAGATAAACAAAGATATTTTGATATTTTTATATATTTTTAATTTAAGATTATTAGATTAAAAAATATTACTCCCTCTAGTTCAAAATGAATAAAATTTTGACCTTTTTTTGTGGTCTAAAATGAATATAATGAATTTTTCAAAACCCAAAGATTGTGTTAATTATTTTTTTTTCAAAATTATTATTTTATTTAATGGAATTTTCAACAATACGTTTTAGGAGAGTTTTGAAAAGAAGCAAAAAGGTAATATTTACATATTATTTTTTAATTAAGAAAAAATACATAAAAATCCCCCATAAACTTGGAAGTACAATTTATTGTAGCACTAAATCTACACAAACATTTAAACTCTCTTAATATCTTTTAAGTGATTTAAACACTCCTAAGGAGTGACATGACAAAGAGAGTGAATATGTTCTCCTAAAAGCACGTGAAAAGGGAGAAAAAAATGCTGAATTTTGTTAAATTGTACACATGGTCTTTTTTTATTGGTCAATATATAATTAATAGTTTTAATAGTTTTTTTTAATATATATATATTACCTCTTTAAAAAATATGTAAATTTTCTTATTTAGAGGTAATGGAAATTTGTGGGTCCCCTTTTTGATTTCTTTATGTTTTTTCTTTTCATTTTGTTGTATTCCCCAAAGCACCTCTTTCTCCATTGAATACCTATTCCTTCACCTTGATTTCAATTTCTATCCACTATTTTCATTTCACTAGAGAGTTGGGGAATGTACGTATAGTCTCACAATTTTTTGAGTTATCTTTGGGTATTTAGGGGCCAATTATCAAGAATTGGGCGATTTTTTTAGTTTTTCGTGTATGTTAGCCTGTGAATTGGTGATATCACTTTCACACGATTTTTTTGTGAAACTATTATGGAACCCTCCGTATGGAGTTGGGGGAGCTGTACGCACAATCTCACAATTTTTAGAGTCATTTTAGACAATTAGGGGTCAATTTATAGGAATTAGGTGATTTTTTTCCAGTTTTTCATGTGTGCTAATCCATGTATATCTTGAAGATATGACTTCCAGATGATTTCTTTGTGAAACCTTAAGGAACCATTCGTAGGAAGTTGGGGGACCAGTGCATATAGTCTCACAATTTTTAGAATCCATTTTGGGCATTTAGGGTCAAATTTACAGGAATTTGACAATTTTCTTATTTTTTGTGCCCGTAAGCCCATGAATAATTTGGTCATATGACTTCCAGATGATTTCCTTGCAAACCATTTATGGGACCCTCCGTAGGGAGTTGAGAGAGAGTACGTACAGTCTTATAATTTTTTTGAGTCATTTTTGGGAATTTAGGGTCAATTTACAAGAATTAGGCGATTTTCTCAATTTTTACGTGTATGTTAGCCCGTGAATATTTTTGTGATATGACTTCTAGAAGATTCCTTTGTTAAACCTTTACGGAACCCTCCGTAGGGAGTTGGGGGAGCAGTACGTACAATCTCACAATTTTTAGAGTCATTTTTGGGCAATTAGGGGCCAATATACAAGAAGTAGACGATTTTCTCAATTTTTTGTGTATGTTAGCCCTGAATATTTTTGTGATATGACCCAAATGATTTCTTTGCGAAACTTTTACTGAACCTTCCGTAGAGAGTTGGGGCCTTGGGGGAGAAGTACATATAGTCTCACAATTTTTAGAGTCTTTTTTGGGCAACTAGGGGCCAATATACAAAAAATATGTGATTTTTCTAATTTTTCGTGTGTTAGCCCATAAATGTTTTGGTGATCTGGGTTCCGGACGATTTCTTTGTAAAACTTTTATTGAACCCTCTATATGGAGTTGAGGGAGCAATAGGTGCAGTCTCACAACTTTTAGAGTCATTTTTGGACAATTAGAGCTCAATATACAGGAAGTAGGCGATTTTCTCAATTTTCGTGTGTGTTAGCCCATATATAATTTTGTGATACGGATTCTAGGTGATTTCTTTATGAAACCTTCATGGAACCCTCCGTATGAAGTTGGGGGAGCCATACATACCGTCTCACAATTATTAGAGTCCATTTTGGGAATTTAGGGGCCAATTTTTTTTTTACATGAATTAGGTGATTTTTTCAATTTTTCATGTGTATTAGGCCATGAATATTTTAGTGATATAAATTCTGAACGATTTCTTTGCTGGGCCTTTACATTATAAAAGGTTTCCTCTTCAAGTTTTCTAGGCTTATATGTAAGATATATTAATTTCTCTCCACTGAAAGTGGACAAGAAAATTACACCGTCAGTTTATTTTTAGAAATACTTATTTCTCTTGATTTAATTATTATATTTTCACATTTAAAGATTAATGATTTTTCAAGCTTCTCTTTTTCTTTTTCTTTTTTAAAACACGTTTTACAGATCTAAGTCTTTTTAAAGTACATTCAAATATTTTTGATATTATCGATTTTGAATATTATTTATATATTTAAAGAAATTGAAGTGATGATATATCGATCAAAGTATGTTTTCAATTAATTTTTTTTTTATTGATTAGATAAACTAAGAAGAAAAAACACGTTCAAATACTTTTAAATGTAAAGTATCACCCGAAAAAGAAAGAAACGTAATTTGAAAACACGATCCCCTCTGTCTCTTTCTCTCTCCATTTTCTTGTCATTTTGGTTTAGTACTCTGCTTTTATTTTATAAAAAATATATACTCTCGTTTTAATGTGAATTGTAACAATTATTTTAAAGAATACTTTTAATTATATTTATATGACGAAAATTACGATTTACGATATTTTAACTGCATATACTTTTTAAATATATACATATTAACTTGAAAATATTAAATTAGTTTTTATGTAAATTTAACTTCAAAAATTAATCAAATCAAACCCCAATAAGTTAAAAACATTCAAAAAGTTTGACAATAGATTCCTGCATATTGACTACTTAAAATAAGATCTTCTATTTTTCCATCGATTTACAGGCTTAACCTTCGATCGAGCTACAAGTACAAGTAGATAAGCATTAGGGGAAAAGAGAAGTTCTGTTGACCGCTTGCTTTATCAATCCATCTACGAACTCCATAAATTGAGACAAAGAAAATAAATAGAATAGACGGAGAAGAGATCAATTAAACTTTACAAAACAACTAATTATCATTTTTATATATAAAAGATCTGAAAAAGATCAGTTTCTTCTGTTCAAATTTGAAAATTGATTAGAGATCTCATTTCCTTGATACTCTCCTACTACATACACCTATATACACTACATATAGACAAATTAATGATAAAAAATCACCTAATTTATTAAGTGTCTTCTGGTATACTTTGTAACGCAGGCCTCCATGAGTTATGATGCAGCTCAAATCTTTCACTAACGTTCATCAACTGCATCAACAGTTGATGAACGGATAAGCCTTGAACGTCTGCTTTACCCATCAACTCCGTCAATTGCTTCTTCGTGTTCTTAACCTTAACCTCTTTTATTATGGGCATCGAAGAATGAATGTTTTCCTTACATTCTCCTATGAGGAGTTGATCATGATCTTCCTCTAACTTCATCGTTTTACGGTGGCAGAAATCTTCGTTGATTTCTGGCACCGTAGACGGGAAGCCCCAGTCTTCACCACCCCATTGCATGGATGACTCTTTTCTTATACAATTTCCCATATGTATAAATTGAATATAAATGTGTATGAATTATGAATCTCAATAGACGATTTTTATTTTTTTTTGGTAAAATGAGATTTGTGACATTTATATATATTGATGATGATTGAGAATGAAAGAGTTTATATGAGGGGAGATGTTTGACCTAATCCTTTGGTGGGTCCAAGTTTACCTATTTTTGGATTAGGTCTTATTGCTTAAAAGCAAGTAATCGTACCTACTATGTTATGTTTGTTGGAGGAATCTATTGGCTCACGTTCTTCTCCTCTTAATTTTATCTTCCTGTATTCCACTCTCACACCAATAAACGTAACAACAATAATTTTTTTAGCTCAACGAGCTCAATTCAGAAGATAGTTTTTTTCTGAAGGTAAATTTCTTGCTTTTTGTTGATAAGAGATTTTGAATTTGAGATTTTCAACATGAAAGTCCTAAATTCAAATTACTGGACCATCTTGAAGGATAGAAGTGACAACAATAATAATAATGTATTTAATATGATTTTATAAGTGGACTCTGAAAAGGACTTGTATCTTTGTGAAAGTAGAGAGACAGGTATTTTCCACTGGTGATTTAAAAAAAAAAAATTGTAAGAGGAGAATAATAGTAACATAGCAAGATATAAAATAAATGAACTAACACGTATTAGTAAGATATGCAACAAGATGAAATTTACATGTAATTACATAATAATAAATTAAATTAACTCTCTATCTATCTATATATATATATATCGCAAAATTAAATTCTAACATTTGTTTTTAAAATTTATGTAATGATATTTAATTAAATCGAAGCTAAAAGAAGTCATAAATAAAGGCTTCACTTCTACAGTAGATAAACATGGATTTTGTTTGAGTCAAATATTTGTGTTCCCTATGAATTGTAGCATATCTGAAAATTGAACAATATTAGTATTCCTCTGACTCACTGCTTTTTATAATCAATTTCAAAAGAAAAAAAAAGGACATAATTTTATATTTTGTATAAATATTTTAAGCTTTGAATTTTATTTTATATTTAATAAAATAATCTATAACCAAACAAATATATATAATTTATATTAGTCCACAAAACTTTTTTTTTCTTTCTTAAACGTTTATGTCAAATTAAACTATATCATATAAATTGAGACGAACGGATGGAGAAAGTAACATTCAAGGGAGAAGTGGGGTAGATGGCTTAGTGTGAAAAGGATTTTGGGATGGAATCAGTGTAATTAAAATAGGTGTGAACGCAACTCAAGGGCATAGAATCTTGCCTTTATTGAGCTTTATTATAGTCTACTCACGTCACGTGTGCCCTCCAATAATTACTTTCTTGTTTAAAAAAATGACTTAGTTTGACTTAATATAAATTTAAGAAAATAATGAAGACTTTTTAATTTTATAATTCTAAATTAAAATTATATTAAATATATCAAAATATCATTTTAATCTTATGGTCTTAAACCTTAGAAAGATGGAATTAAAAACAGATTGAAAAGGGAGTATTTTATTTAATTGTTGGAGCACATTATTAATTTCCATGGTTGAGAAGTTAGTAATTTAACTAATTAGAGTAGGTATTAAGTATTACTTTTATAACTTAAATTAGATTAAAGCTTGAGTCTGCTATATTAAAATACTTAAGTCTATTTTATTTGTCATATTTCTTTTACACATTCATTAGAAAAATATTTAACTAAAATGATAATTTGATTTAATTGTTTCTATTAATTCTTTAATTTCAATTTAATATTCCCTCTGTCTCAATTTATGTAGCACTTTTCATTTTTCGAGAATCAAACAATTTAAGTTTGACCAGAAATCTTCAAATTTTTTGAAATGAATTTTATATAATTGCAAACTACGTAAAAAGTATTATAAGTCACAATAATTGACAATTCAAAATATCTAAAAGATATATGAAAAATTTATGGTTAAAGATAAACATATTTGAATCTCAAAATCCGAAACGTGCCACCTAAATTGGGACGGATGGAGTACTATTTTTTCACCTCGTTAATCATTCTCCACATTTTTAACAATTAAGGGTAAAAATAAAAACAATAATATGACTTGCTAAAAACCTATTTTAAATAAGTTATTTTTAGTAAATATGACACCTAAAATTAGATTGGGTGAAGTATTAAACTAAGAAGAGATGTATGGTGAAAGGGCATTGCATTCAAATTACAACTATTACTTTCTTCGTTTTAATTGGTGTCTCACTTTTATTTACTTGATCTCAAAAATAATATTTCTTTTTTTTTTCTCTTGCAATTGTTCAGTTTTAATTGTTTGATATAGTATGGTTAATGTTATAGAATTAAATTATCTTTAGTACATTTTACATTTTGATATTTAAGATTACATAATTTTCAAGAAAGTAAATAATATTTTCTTAAATTAATTAAGACGAATTGATTAAAATAGGAAAATATAAGATTTGCGTACCAAACAGAGTGTGTGTGACTATATTATATTGCGTTGGGATATTAAAATAGGTGTGAACGCAGTGAAGTAAGTGGAATCTTGCATATTCCATTTTAACACAATGTAGATGCCACCTCTAAACATGGTTCGAGCCTCTTATTTTGATTTCTCGAACCGAGAGATCCATGAATCGGGATTCTGTTTCCTTCTTTGTCGGCATGTTGTGGGGTGATGGAGTGATAAGTATTATTTTCTCCTTAATTTAGAGTTTTTAGATTCGAGTTTTCTTGGGTATAGAATAGGGGAGTCACTTAGATCACTTTATCTCTCAATGTGAGACTTTTTTATGTGAATTCAAATTTAATCGGACTTGAATGTGGGTGCGAATTTAGTCGAATATCATTATGAATATCAAACACCACTCTAATATAGTACTGAACACCACTCCAACATGGAAAAAACCAAAATAAAAACATATAGGAAATACAAAAAAAATGTGAACAAATCTAAAATAAATATTAAACGAAAGTACTAATGATAAGTAAAAGAAAATTTATGTTCTTTAAATATACTCCATTCGTTTCTATTTATATGTCATTATTTTAGTTTTCACATCCTTTAAGAAATTATGTAAGTTCACCATTATAGCCTTATTTAGTATTCCTTTGAAGTCAAGTTTTTAATAAATGAAAATCAATTAATTTATTTTGATTAATAAAATTGACTAATGAACATGAATTAATTATTTAGTTTCCCTATGTTGGTCAAATTCATATTTTCAAGTCTAATAACTCTCAAGAGTAAAAATAAATAAATGTCATTTATGCATTGATTTTATGAAATGACAAGCACTACATCCATCCACTTTTAATTATCATGTTACGCTTTTCGAAAGTCAATTTGACTAATTTTTAAAGTTAAATTAGATTACACTAATTCAATTGTTTAATAATTTATTTTTTTGATATTCAAAAACTATACGAAAAGTACTATAAATTGCAATTTTTTTGCATATTAATATGATAAAAATACATCATAAAATATTATTCAAAGTTTTTACGGAAAAGGTTCAAAATTGCCCGTGAACTATGCGAAATAGACCAATTATACCCTCCATTACATTTTGGGATCAAAAATACCCCTGCAGTTATCCCAGGAGACCACAAATACCCTCAAGTGTCAACACCCCAATTTTTTAGTGACGTGGCAAGCCACATGGGACTAATCCCTCCACCTAAGCGTTGCCAACTAAGATTCAGTTCAAAAGAACTTGACAAAATCCCAAAATATTGCCACTAAAGGTTATGAGTGATTACCATTCGCTAGTAAAACCTATTTTTTCAACAAAAAAATATGATAATTAATTTTCTATTGTGACCTAATTTTCTAAAATAAATAACTTGCAATATCAATATTAAAAACATCCAATATTATTACGAAAAATAATCAAAATTACTTCTCGATTCAAATCTC